>JASANC010000894.1:0-11565 GCA_030248135.1 Theristus sp. LFF4_11 | reverse complement strand
TATCAATGCGCGCACAGATGGGTACGCAGTCTCATGCACGACGCGGGAATCAAAACTGGCAAGGGATCGAGTCCCCTAAATAAGGCCGGGTCACTTAGGCTATTCTGAGTTACCACATAAAGATTGAAGCTAGTTTCCTTCCACTCCACAACCGCATTGAGTTGCATTGAAAAGATAATAAATCCAATGCGACACCACAGCAATTGCAAAAAGGACAGGTTCGAACGAAAGCAACTCGAAAACGAGCGAACGTTGTGCGGTGACGCTGCCGGTGGTTGCGTCGACGAGCGCAGGCAGCGGCGCGCGTGGCAGCGGCAGCTTCTGTTCGTCGCGGCGTCGTTTCGCCTCGCGCGCTGCAGCCAGCACGCCGCCGTACTCTGATCTCGCTTTCACGGACAAATAAATCTTGCGCCTGTGTTGAAACACGATAAATATTGCCACAAAACATTCTACATGGCGAAAGCCTGTGCGCTGGTTTATACAGCGAGCGCAGTGCGGCAGTGAGCGGCTCCATTGGGTGCCTGAATAAACTCATGGTTTCATTCAGGGGCATAGTGTTGCGGCACTTGTACACCAAACTGGGTGGCCAACTAAAAGCCCTTTTTCACTTCCCGGAGAAAAAACTTGATTCTACATTTTGCAGAGCTGAAGACCAGACCCGAAAATGGTGTTTTTGAGGAGTAAAAACAAGGTTCAAGAACACGTAGATTTTATAAATTGGCCCAAATTAGTCCTTAGTTTCTTTAAGACAGACAGGGTTTTAAAAGTTACCACAGCACAGTCCCAAGCAAACACACACACACATGCTAACGACCACGTGCGTGGCGTGGGCATGACTTTGTTTGTGACTGTTTGTAACGAGGAGTAATCGCCAGCAAGACTGAATCGAATTTGAAAAATGTCTTCACACTCAAATGGATAATATGCAGGAAACTTCAAAAACACAACGAAAAACGCACGCCGCTTCATCTTCCGGTGCTAAATTGTTGGCATCTGTTTGGAACATTTCATGGGTTCGTTTCAACTGGCGAAACACCAGCGTGTGCACTGAGTGACGTTGCACCGGCTCCGTGCTGCCCGCCATCGCACCCGCAACTGTTGCAGCTGGTAGTGGTACTGCTGTTCGTGCCGTCGTCGCCATTTAGCAGTCGCCGCAAATCGCAATCTTCTTATCTCCGTCTAGGCTAGGGTTGTTAAAAAAAAACAAAAATCGCCATTTTTGTTTGAAATTTTTTTTCAATTTCAAAAATCAAAGTTGTGCTAAATCAATCAGGGAGTCCGAAGAACCACATATGATATGCAAGCGCCTCCCGAATGACTCCCGTATGGCGGAACTTTGCAGATTTTGTTTTGGTGACCTCAATTACCCCTTTTCCAAACCGTCACCATGCCTCTTCTTGTGTTTTGACCTCCAAAACGTCACTAATTGTCCCGGCTAAACTAATGCTAAAGTGAAGACAAACATACCGCCTTGAAATTCGATCAATTCTTCTGATGGTGTCGCGACGACACGACACGAAGCAGCAACCAGCAGACAACGTAGCGCTTGCAAACGGAGCAGCGAGGGCGCTCTTTACTAATGCGTGGCCCAAGACAAAATGAATGGCCCATCGCCAAATGAATGCCCCATCGCAAAATGAATGGCCCTACACAAAATAAGTGGCCCAACACAAAATGAATGGCATGGCCCAACGATTTGTATTTATTCTTTTAAAAAAAAAAATTTAATTTTTTTAAATCAAAGTTGTTAAGAATTTTTCAGGGAGTCCGAATATCACCATCTGAGGAGCCACCGACTTACCATATGACCCCCACTCATATGGGAGGAGGGTGAAAATTACAGACTTGGTTTCGGCGACCCCATTTTCCCACCGACGACATCACGTCTCGTGTTTTGCCTCTCAATTCACCTCAAATAACACGGAAACAAGTTCAACAACAAACCGGTGTGATCATGCTGACGACACGAGGCGAAAGAAACAGCAACGAGCAACCAACGAAGTTACGCTTGCAGTGGCAGACAGTGCAATTTCGACCTTTCGAGATCCTGAAAAACGATGCATAAATGTGAGTTCTCTGCTTCTATCTCACCTTAGCGGCATCGGAATTTGTTGAACTAGCCTTTGCGACGCTCAAGTACTTCAATGCGCGAGTCGATCATCACTCACCAAGGCTGAAAACAGTCGATAAATCGATCCAGAACACCACCTGCAGCCAGGGTGTTTCCTCCCACCCCCAAAATTTTTTGTTGCGATTTCAGGGGCTGAAACCGTGACAGAAGGGGGTTTTCGGGTACGCTGAGTTCAAAAATCTTATTTACAAGTTTGCCCGACGCTTCTACTGTGCCCTAAACGCGTATGCCATGGGGATGAGGAGGGAAAATTCCTTGATAATCAATTTTAAATGAAAAAACGCACCACAAGGAACCTGAAATCCTGTTACAAATACAAATCGAGGTCGCTGAGTCCGAATATGACGTTTATTTTGCCATACGAATTACTCCTTTAAAATTACGAATTACGCTTTAAAAACGGCCTCTATAGGGACGGAAAGGGGAAAAATTGAAAAAATCGGAAACTAGCCAAAAAAATTTGAAAACTAAGCCATAAACACAAATCGAGGTCGCTGAGTGCAAATATGACGTTTATTTTGCCATACGAATTACTCCGCGCCCTAAAAACGGCCTCTATAGAGACGGAAAGGGAAAAAATTAAAAAAATCGGAAACTAGCCAAAAAAATCTGAAAACTAAGCCATAAACACAAATCGAGATTGCTGAGTCCGAATATGACGTTTATTTTGCTATACAAATTACTCCGCGTCCTAAAAACGGCCTCTATAGGGACGGAAAGGAGAAAAAAATTAAAAAAATCGGAAATTAGCCAAAAAATTTTTTGAAAACTAAGCCATAAACACAAATCGAGGTCGCTGAATCCGAATATGACGTTTATTTTGCCATACGAATTAATCCGCGCCCTAAAAACGGCTTCTATAGTGACGGAAAGGGAAAAAATTAAAAAAATCGGAAACTAGCCAAAAAAATTGAAAACTAAGCCATAAACACAAATCGAGATTGCTGAGTCCGAATATGACGTTTAGTTTGCCATACGAATTATTCTGCACCATAAAAACGGCTTCTGTAGAGACGAAAAGGAAAAAATCAAAAAAAAATCGGAAACTAGTAAAAAAATCCGAAAACTGAGCCATAAATACAATTTAAGGTTGCTGAGTCCAAATATAATGTTTGTCTTGCTATACGAATTACTCTGCACCCTAAAAACAACCACTATAGGGACAAAAAAAATCGGAAACTAGCCAAAAAAATCTGAAACTGAGCCATAAATACAATTTAAGGTCGCTGAGTCCGAATATGACGTTTATTTTGCCATACAAATTACTCTGCATCTTAAAAACAACCACTAAAGGGACAAAAAGGAAAAAAATCGGAAACTAACCAAAAAAACTGAAAACTGAGCCATAATAGCAAAATAAGCGTAATATTCAAACTCAGCGACTTCGATTTGTATTTATGGCTCAGTTTACAGAGTTTTTGATTAGCTTCCGTTTTTTTTATTTTTCCCTTTTTGTCTTTATACAGGCAGTTTTTAGGGTGCGAAGTAATTCGTATGGCAAAATAAACGTAATATTCAAACTCAGCGACCTTAAATTGTATTTGTGGCTCAGTTTTCGGATTTTCTTGACTAGTTTCCGATTTTTTTAATTTTTTTCTTTTTTGTCCTATAGAAACCGTTTTTAGGGTGCAGAGTAATCCGTATGGCAAAATAAACGTCATATTCGGACTCAGCGACCTCGATTTATGTTTATGGTTTAGTTTTCAAATTTTTTTTTTGGCTAGTTTCCGATTTTTTCAATTTTTTCCCTTTCCGTCCCTATAGAGTCCGTTTTTAGGGCGCGGAATAATTTGTATAGCAAAATAAACGTCATATTCGGACTCAGCAATCTCGATTTGTGTTTATGGCTTAGTTTTCAGATTTTTTTGGCTAATTTCCGATTTTTTCAATTTTTTTCCCTTTCCCTCCCTATAGACACCGTTTTTAGGGCGCGGAGTAATTCGTATGGCAAAATAAACGTCATATTCGGACTCAGCAATTTCGATTTGTGTTTATGGCTTAGTTTTCAGAATTTTTTTGGCTAATTTCCGGTTTTTCCAATTTTTTTCCCTTTCCGTCCCTATAGACACCGTTTTTAGGGCGCGGAGTAATTCGTATGGCAAAATAAACGTTATATTCGGACTCAGCGACCTCGATTAGTGTTTATGGTTTAGTTTTCAAAATTTTTTATCTAGTTTCCGATTTTTTCAATTTTTTCCCTTTCCGTCCCTATAGAGGCCGTTTTTAGGGCACGGAGTAATTTGTATAGCAAAATAAACGTCATATTCGGACTCAGCAATCTCGATTTGTGTTTATAGCTTAGTTTTCAAATTTTTTTGGCTAATTTCCGATTTTTTTTATTTTTTCCCCTTTCCGTCCCTATAGATAGGGTTAGGGGAAAAAAATCCGAATTTTTTTTTTAATTAAAAAAATTAAAAAAAAAATTTTTTTTTTACAAGTTAGGTTTGTTCGAAGCGTCTCGTCGAGCTGAGTTCATCTAGACTATTTTCAGAACGATCCGGAAAACTATAAGAGCGAAAATCGTGTTTTATTGAAATTATGTCCATTTCATAGAGGGAAAGTTGCATTTTCAACAGTAAAACAGGACAATTTTCGACGTGTACTTGAATATTGAACCGTTCTTAGTTGTTCCTCTTTAGAAAATTACCAAAATTTGACTGTGTTCAAAAATTCCTGTTTGCTGTAGCTAAGTCGGCAACCCCTGTCGACCCGGTCGCCCCCCCCCCCCCAAGACACTTACTTTCAGGTTCAACCAGCTATGCTATCTGCCACATGGCGAGAGCCCACTCTTCAAATCATCGTATCGAAAACACGTACCATGATTTCGCGATCACGTTGCGGGCAACTGACAGATGCAAGTTTAACACGTTAGTTTAGCTCAGCACGCAAGTTTTAACATGTGGCCATGTTATCGGGTATCTGAAAAACGGTCGTGTGATGGTTGCCCTTCTTTTCTAAAAACCGACACACTCGTTGTCGGACATTGCTAAAACGGGCCTAGTTCTAAATCCTAATCCTAAAGCGTAACATAATCCTAACCGAATCCTAACCTAAGCCAAGCCTTTTCAAGAAAGAAGATGTCCGAACAATGGCGTTTTGAACAAGTTTTTGTTGGGGCCGGAGCGTGTGCACGCGCGCTAGTGGATCATGAGCATGCGGATGCGAGGCGCGCGTGCGTTTTAAAAAACAAGCTCCAGCTCGTGTGATGTGGTATCAGTAGCGAAAGTGCGGGGGGTGGGGGGTCCACCTAGGGTTAGGGGAAAAAAATCCGGATTTTTTTTAAATTAAAAAAAAAATTTTTAATTTTTTTTTACAAGTTAGGTTCGTTCGAAGCGTCTCGTCGAGCTGAGTTCATCTAGACTATTTTCAGAACGATCCGGGAAACTATAAGAGCGAAAATCGTGTTTTATTGAAATTATGTCCATTTCATAGAGGGAAAGTTGCATTTTCAACAGTAAAACAGGGCAATTTTTTACGTGTACTTGAATATTGAACCGTTCTTAGTGGTTCCTCTTTAAAAAATTACCAAAATTTGACTGTGTTCAAAAGTTTGCTGTAGCTAAGTCGGCAACCCCTGTCGACCCGGTCGCCACCCCCCCCCCAAGACACTTCCTTTCAGGTTCAACCAGCTATGCTATCTGCCACATGGCGAGAGCCCACTCTTCAAATCATCGTGTCGAAAACACGTACCATGATTTCGCGATCACGTTGCGGGCAACTGACAGACGCAAGTTTAACACGTTAGTTTAGCTCAGCACGCAAGTTTTAACATGTGGCCATGTTGTCGGGTATCTGAAAAACGGTCGTGTGATGTGGTATTAACCAACATCTCCGCTCAAATTGTTTAACTTTATCGCACAACTCCATTGTAGACCTATAACATACGCCAATCAACAAGATATCATGTTCATCTCATGGCCTACCGACTGAAAAACATGTTCTAAGTTGCAAGAAAACGATTTCTGAAACGATATTTCAATTCAGTTAAGTGATTTCAACGCTAAAAATTGACCCTAGAAGTCATCCAAATCAAAAAACATGGAGTACGTTGGTCAAAATGACCAAATAATGACATTTACCTAAGCACACAAAAAAGTTGAGAAGAAAATTTGGTTTGAACTTTTAAAAAATTATGCCATAAATCGAATTTTCAGAGCAAAGTAGAAGAAAAATTTTTCAAATTTTTTTAAGTTTGAAAAAAAAACAAAAAAAAAATAAAAAATTTTTTTTCAAAGCACCTAACCCTACCCCCCCCCCCCCATAGTTCTTCTACGTAATGCATCATTATTAAAACAGCTGCATCTGCAGTTCCGGTGCTCCTCCTCCATAACACAGGAAAGAAAAAAATGCAAAAACTAAATTGATCATTTTCACCTTATCAAAAAGGCTTGGCTCAGGATTAGGATTAGGTTTAGGATTAGGAACCTACAACGACTCATTACAAGCAACCTCAGATCAAAAATCAAAAAAATCACTTTTAAGAATGTATACAAATCGTTGTTCTAGGGGGGCATGGGGGGGGCCGGCCCCCCCAAAAAAAATTTCGAATCTATCTCTATCAAACAGGTTTTTTCGGCTCAGCTATCTATCTAAAAAAATTTCTCAGCCAGCTATCTATCTGAAAATTTTTGTCTTCGAAGACATAAAATGAGTCAATATTTGACCAAAATTGACCATTTTTGCTCGTAATTCTTGAAAATTTCGCTAATTTTAGGTAAAATACGCGTTTATACTTGATTTTTAGTGTATTTTTAGCATTATTTTGCTGTTTTTATAGCTTTTTAGCGTTTTAGCTATCTATCTATCAAATTTCAAAATTTTGACCGGCCCCCCCCCCAAAGTCACATGGCCCCCCCCCGCGGCCAGTACCGTGGGCGAGGGGGGGTGGGGGGGGGGTACACCTAGGGTTAGGGGCTTTGAAAAAAAAAATTTTTTTATTTTTTTTTTGTTTTTTTTTAAATTTGGATTTTTTTTTAAACTTAAAAAAAAATTTGAAAATTTTTTTTTCTACTTTGCTCTGAAAATTCGATTTATGATATTATGGCATAATTTTTTGAAAGTTCAAACCAAATTTTCTTCCCAACTTCTTTGTGTGCTTAGGTACATGTCATTATTTGGTCATTTTGACCGACGTACTCCATGTTTTTCGATTTGGATGACTTCTAGAGTCAATTTTTAGCGTTGAAATGACTTAACTGAATTGAAATATCGTTTCAGAAATCGTTTTCTTGCAACTTAGAACATGTTTTTTTCAGTCGGTAGGCCATGAGATGAACATGATATTTTGTTGATTGGCGTATGTTATACAGTCTATCACGCTAATATATGCAACTTGCTGATTGGTCGGCTCCTCACGCTCCGCACCCTTGGGAACGGGATTCATGTTTTTCATTGTTCAACGGTTTGTTTTCATTTATTTCATGCCGAAAAAAACATTCTAAATAAAAAACTACCAAATTCCAAAAATTTGCATTGGTCACAATGTCAAAAAATGTCTTTTTTGGTTGATTGACTGCGACGACGTCGTCTATGGTTTTTGGTTTAGTTTTTGCCTTTAGGCATGAAAAGAGCGTGCCGCCGCTGGCCGCTACTGTGTGTCCGAAGCACAGAGAAGAAGAACGCAGCAGGTGACAGTAGGGTTAGGGGAAAAAAAATTTTAGTTTTCAAAATTTTTTATCTAGTTTCCGATTTTTTCAATTTTTTCCCTTTCCGTCCCTATAGAGGCCGTTTTTAGGGCACGGAGTAATTTGTATAGCAAAATAAACGTCATATTCGGACTCAGCAATCTCGATTTGTGTTTATAGCTTAGTTTTCAATTTTTTTTGGCTAATTTCCGATTTTTTTAATTTTTTCCCCTTTCCGTCCCTATAGATAGGGTTAGGGGAAAAAAAATCCGGATTTTTTTTTTAATTAAAAAAATTTTAAAAAAAAAATTTTTTTTTACAAGTTAGGTTTGTTCGAAGCGTCTCGTCGAGCTGAGTTCATCTAGACTATTTTCAGAACGATCCGGAAAACTATAAGAGCGAAAATCGTGTTTTATTGAAATTATGTCCATTTCATAGAGGGAAAGTTGCATTTTCAACAGTAAAACAGGACAATTTTCGACGTGTACTTGAATATTGAACCGTTCTTAGTTGTTCCTCTTTAGAAAATTACCAAAATTTGACTGTGTTCAAAAATTCCTGTTTGCTGTAGCTAAGTCGGCAACCCCTGTCGACCCGGTCGCCCCCCCCCAAGACACTTACTTTCAGGTTCAACCAGCTATGCTATCTGCCACATGGCGAGAGCCCACTCTTCAAATCATCGTATCGAAAACACGTACCATGATTTCGCGATCACGTTGCGGGCAACTGACAGACGCAAGTTTAACACGTTAGTTTAGCTCAGCACGCAAGTTTTAACATGTGGCCATGTTATCGGGTATCTGAAAAACGGTCGTGTGATGTGGTATTAACCAACATCTCCGCTCCAATTGTTTGACAATATATCGCACAACTCCATTGTAGACCTATAACATACGCCAATCAACAAAATATCATGTTCATCTCATGGCCTACCACCGACTGAAAAAACATGTTCTAAGTTGCTAGAAAACGATTTCTGAAACGATATTTCAATTCAGTTAAGTCATTTCAACGCTAAAAATTGACTCTAGAAGTCATCCAAATCGAAAAACATGGAGTACGTCGGTCAAAATGACCAAATAATGACATGTACCTAAGCACACAAAGAAGTTGGGAAGAAAATTTGGTTTGAACTTTCAAAAAATTATGCCATAAATCGAATTTTCAGAGCAAAGTAGAAGAAAAATTTTTCAAATTTTTTTTTAAGTTTGAAAAAAAAAATCCAAATTTTTAAAAAAAAAAACGAAAAAAAAAATTTTTTTTTCAAAGCCCCTAACCCTAGGTGACAGTATTTATTGACAATGTGAACAATCTTTGAACAACAATGAATGGACATGGCGCACCCAATGAATCAATTGTTAAAAGCGGGATGAAAACCGTCGAAATCGTTGGAAGCAAGTTTTGTTATTTTGTTTGTTTGTTTTAAATTTGTTTTGAACACGCAGCAGCGGCCAGCGGTACGTTTGAAAGCAAAAATTCTCGACGACGTCGTCGCCGTCAATCAACCAAAAAAACTTCAGTTTACTAATTTTATACCAATTCAAACGTTTGGAATTTTGTAGTTTTTGATTTAGAATTTTTTCGGCATGAAAAAAAATGAAAAGAAACCGTTGAACAACAAAAAAACATGATATTTTCTGAATCCCGTTCCCAGGGGTGCGGAGCGTGAGGAGCCGACCAATCAGCGAGTTGCATATATTAGCGAGATAGACTGTAGGTCTACAATGGAGTTGTGCGATATATTGTTAAACAATTGGAGCGGAGATGTTGGTTAATACCACATCACACGACCGTTTTTCAGATACCCGATAACATGGCCACATGTTAAAACTTGCGTGCTGAGCTAAACTAACGTGTTAAACTTGCGTCTGTCAGTTGCCCGCAACGTGATCGCGAAATCATGGTACGTGTTTTCGATACGATGATTTGAAGAGTGGGCTCTCGCCATGTGGCAGATAGCATAGCTGGTTGAACCTGAAAGTAAGTGTCTTGGGGGGGGGGGGCGACCGGGTCGACCGGGGTTGCCGACGTCGATACAGCAAACAGGAATTTTTGAACACAGTCAAATTTTGGTAATTTTCTAAAGAGGAACAACTAAGAACGGTTCAATATTCAAGTACACGTCGAAAATTGTCCTGTTTTACTGTTGAAAATGCAACTTTCCCTCTATGAAATGGACATAATTTCAATAAAACACGATTTTCGCTCTTATAGTTTTCCGGATCGTTCTGAAAATAGTCTAGATGAACTCAGCTCGACGAGACGCTTCGAACAAACCTAACTTGTAAAAAAATTTTTTTTTAAATTTTTTTTTAATTTAAAAAAAATCCGGATTTTTTTCTCCCTAACCCTAGGTACACCCCCCCAGCATAGTTGTTCCAGAGCCGAGGGGTTGGGGGGCCGATATAGATAGCTGGAGCAAACTTTCCAGATAGATAGATAGCTGGAAAATTTTGGGGGGCCGCGGGGGGCCTTCTGACTTTGGGGGGGGCGGTCAAAATTTTGAAATGTGATAGATAGATAGCTAAAACGCTAAAAGGCTATAAAAACAGCAAAATAATGCTAAAAATACACTAAAAATCAGGTATAAACGCGCATTTTACCTAAAATTAGCGAAATTTTTAAGAATTACGAGCAAAAATGGTCAATTTTGGTCAAAAATTGACTTATTTCATGTCTTCGAAGACAAAATTTTTTTGGATAGATAGCTGGCTGAAAATTTTTTTCAGATAGATAATAGCTGAGCCAAAAAACCTATCTGATAGACATACATTCTAAAAATTTTTGGGGGGGGGCCGGCCCCCCCCCCCCCCTAGAACAACTATGCCCCCAGAGTAGGGTTGTTAAAAAAACAAAAATAGTCATTTTTGTTTAAAAAAAAAAAAATTTTTTTTTTAAAAAAATTCAAAAATCAAAGTTGTGCTAAATCAATCAGGGAGTCCGAAGAACCAGATATGATATGCATGCGCCTCCCGAATGACTCCCGTATGGCGGAACTTTGCAGATTTTGTTTTGGTGACCTCAATTACCCCTTTTCCAAACCGTCACCATGCCTCTTCTTGTGTTTTGACCTCCAAAACGTCACTAATTGTCCCCAGCTAAGCTAATGCTAAAGTGAAGACAAACATACCGCCTTGAAATTCGATCAATTCTTCTGATGGTGTCGCGACGACACGACACGAAGCAGCAACCAGACAACGTAGCGCTTGCAAACGGAGCAGCGAGCACAATCGGACGCTCTGCGAGGCGAATCGTCACCTTATCTGCATCGGAAATGGTAGGCTAAGCTTTGGGACGCTCAAAAACTTCATCGCAGATGTTGTCGAAGCCTAAAATCAGTCGGTAAAACGGCCCAAAATCGACTGCTAAAGGTTTTACGAGGTATAATCAAAGAAAATTTTTGTTGAACTTTCGAAAAATTTTGCCAAAATTGAGGTTTTCAGAGCATATTAGAGGAAAATTTTTCGAATTTTTTTTAAAAAAAAAATCGGCATTTTTGTTTTTTTTATCACTTTTTTTTAATTTTTCATTTTTGTTTAACAACCCTACCCCAGAGCACCAGAGACCGTCGGGTGGGGGGGGGGGGGGGGGGGGCACCGGGCCACCCCCCTAAAACCGGGCACCCCCCCCCCCCCCATCGGACCCCCCCCCCTCTCGAAAATTTGGCCGACACCCCCACCCCCCATGAAATTTTGTCTGGCGGAGACCCCCCCCCAAATTTTCCGTACACCCTAAAATTTTTTTTTCGAAAATCATGATTTTTTGTCGATAAAGTCCATAATATAAGCTGAATATATGATAACTTGACCA
>JASANC010000893.1:0-63800 GCA_030248135.1 Theristus sp. LFF4_11 | reverse complement strand
ACCAAAAATGCTGTGATAACTGAACATAACAACTAAATTGCTGTGCAATTTGATAACAGGATTATTATACATTCCGCTAAGATTCACCACACAAAACCATCGTTTGCTGAATATGAAAAGCGGAGGTTCTGCATCGTCCTGCACGCCAAGGAGCAGTGGCCGAGGACCTGTATCGTCCTGCACGCCAACGAGCAGAGGCCGAAGACCTGTATCGTCTTGCACGCCAACGAGCGGAGGCCGAGGACCTGTATCGTCCGGCACGCCAAGGAGCAGAGGCCGAAGACCTGTATCGTCCTGCACGCCAACGAGCCGACGAACAACAACGATGATGGCAGCAGGAGATGTGCGATCGTGCTCGTCGAGAGCAAAATGAACGCGACGCGGCTGAGCGCCAACGTAGAGCCGCGGCCGAAGAACAACAGCGGAGGCAGCAACAGCAGGAGGTGTTGGACCGTGCTCGTCGAGAGCAAAATGAACGCGACGCGGCTGAACGCCATCGTAGAGCCGCGGCCGAAGAACAACAGCGGAGGCAGCAACAGCAGGAGGTGTTGGACCGTGCTCGTCGAAAGCAAAATGAACGCGACGCGGCTGATATAATAAAGCCTCTGGAAGTTCTTAACGATCAAAAGACACCGGCTATGGAAGTGACTAATAATGAATATTTAAGTTTTTCGGAACAACTGTTTTTTGCTTAGAGACGTCACAGATGAAATCTTATAAGTTTTTGCTTGCACCAAACATATAAATGAAATTTTTAAATAATGTTTATACAACCTCGTGAAAGAATATGGAAATCGCAGGTGTTTCTTTGTTGGTTATCAACAGTGTTTCTAGACCAGTTTTGTACGGTTAAAATGGTGGTTTAAAGAAAATCACGGGTAGCTAAAACGTCGCGACTGCAGAGTTCATGAATTTCTTCATGGTACACCAACAGTCTGGGATTTTAAGCAATTTTGTATTTGCACCAAACATATAGTTTAATATTTTTTAAACAAACTAAACTACATGAAAGAGCGTTCAAAACTACGTATATATGGTTTAGATCACGTTGGTTAAAACGTTTTCAAATAGACTTAACGAAGCAACAAAAGCTTATGCTAGGAAAAATCAAAAGTTCTCAACCAACCTTGTAACGAAAATCCTTTAAAAACGGAACGGTTTGAATCTTGTAAAAAGGTTTTCTGGACCAGTTTTTTACGGTGAAAACGATGGTGTAAAGAAAAACGATAAGGTAAAACGTTTTGATTGCAGAAACCATTAACTTCTTCATTTACACCAAAAGGTCTGGGATTTGACACAATTTTGTGTTTGCACCGAACATATAATTTGAAATTTATTAAAACATTTTAAACCACGTGAAAGAGCGTTCAAAATTACATATGTATGGAACAGATCATATTGGTTAAAACGTTTTTAAATGAACTTTATGAACCAATAAAAGCTTAACTAGCAAAAATAAAAATTTCTCAACCAACATTGTAACGAAAAAAAACAAAAATGGGAACGGTTTGCATCTTGCTAAAATGTTTTCTAGACCAGTTTTTTACAATGAAAATGATGGTGCAAAGAAAACTACGATAAGTAAAAACGTTGTGACTGCAGAAACCATGAACTTCTTAATGGTACACCAAAAATTCTGGGGTTTGAAGCAATTTGGTGTTTGCACCAAACATATAGTTTATTATTTTTTAAAACAAATTAAACCACGTGAAAGAGCGTTCAAAACTACGTATATATGGCACAGATCACATTGGTTAAAACGTTTTTTAGACAAACTTAATAAAGCAATAAAAGCTTATACTAGCAAAAAAAATTTCTCAACCAACCTTGCAACGAAAAAAACCTCAAAAGAGTGAACGGTTTGCATCGGTTTGCAAAAAAGTGAAATTTTTGAAATTTATGTTTAGGTTTTTTGTTTATACCAAAATAAAAGTTCATGTTTTCTGAAAAACTAAATGCAACACATAAAAGCCCTTGCAAAATACTACATTTTTCATATTAACATCAATATTCGATAACGCTTCTGTGTTGCCTTAAAAGACCTTTTTTTCAAAACGCCAAAAATGACGTTTTTCGACGAAATACCCTACTTTGGAGACCTGTAGCGCCACACCACAAGGGTCTCATTCCAAAAGCGGGCCGGTTTTTCTTAGTTGGACCTAAGGGTACCTCCATACCAAATTTGAGCGAAATCGATTTTCGGCTAGGGGCAGAGTATTACCAAAATGTTCCTCCTAATTCCGGACGGTCTCTTAAAGACTGGCATTTTCCGTGTTGTTTTTTTCGTCAAAGTCCTTTCCCATCCCTTAAGTTGACCAAAGTTTGGTGTCTGTAAATTGCTACAGAACGTCACCTTTTCCCAACACACTTCGTCTCTTATACTGACACTTTCCAGGCATCTCTCTTCACTGCTCTGCATTTTCATTGTGAGTTCCCGGCAGTAAACAAATAAACATAAAAACAAGAAAATCAACTGAAAACATGGTCGCTCCGGTGAAGGATCTGAAGCCGAAATGCACGCAAATTTTCATCAACAATGAATTCGTGAACAGCGTTGGCGGGGCGACGTTTGCCACGACGAACCCGGCGACTCTGGGGACTGTTGCCGTGGTGCAGGTTTGCAGCTTACAAGCAGAGGAATACTGGATTGAATCTAGGGTTTTGCACATCGAGATCAGCCGATGTGAACGGAGTTGAGTCGTTGGCGAGCCAGAATGACGAAAAGAATCTGCAGCTACAGTCGAACTCTAAATTATAGGCAATCAGCTGATTGGTTGGTGATTGCGTGATGCATGCTTTCTAAGTAAGCTAAACTACGCTCCCAGCTGACTGCCTAGAATTTAGAGTTCGATTTAGAGTACCACAGTCGAAGTCTAAATTTTTGGCTATCGGCTGGTTGGCAATGGTGATTACGGGATGCCAGCTTTCTGTTCCGACGTTGCTGTTGAGGTGGTGTGGTGAAGTCTCCATCCTGCACAGACTGCATACATCGCACGTGTGCACCAACCAATCAGCTGGTAGCCCATAATTTAGAGTTCGACTGTAGCTGTCGGAAATTTAGCGAGATTTGTGAGCAACTTTACGAAGCGCGCCGGTCAGGTTCAGTCTTGCGACGGTTCGGCTGTTTCAAAAGCGCGTGTTTTCCATGCAGGAAGGCACCGCTGCTGACATCGACCTGGCAGTGGCGGCTGCGAAGAAGGCGTTTGCGCAGGGCAGCCCGTGGCGCAAGTTCACCGCCACGGAACGCGGCAACATAATTTTGAAGTTGGCCGATTTAATTGAACGCGACAAGGCGATTTTGGCGGTTCGCATTCACTATCGTGATCTCGCTTTGAGTTTTTAGCATTTTTTGACTGGTATTGCTTACGTAAGTTGTCTGACTGACTGCGCCAATCAAGAAAACTGAAATGAGAAAAAAACGGCGACGCTCATTGATTGGTACACTTGTGTCTGTTAATCAATTTTTTATCGTTTCAAAGTTGCACTGAATTCAGACCTTGGACACCCTGGACATGGGCAAGCCGTTTCCAACCGCTGTCGGCGACGTTGATGCAGGACTGAAGTTCTTGCGCTACTATGCCGGTCGCTGGGTTTTCAGCGTGAAATTTTGATTTTTTCTACTATCGACACATGGCCACAGTCTGTGTAAATTGTGCTGACTGGATGATTTACAGACAGCCTGATTTTCATACATAGACGCGACAGCACTGACCGTGTCACTTACCTTGAATGTGGCTGCATTTTTCTGCCGCAGGTTACGCGGACAAAATCACGGGCCGGACGCCGCCGGTGGATGGCGAGTTTTTCACGTACACCCGCTTGGAGCCGGTCGGCGTGTGCGGCGCCATACTGCCGGTGAGGCTGTTTGCGGGAAGTTTTGGGTGTGCTCGGCCGACTATGGTGGTTTGGAATGGATCAGTTGCTGACTGTTTTGTCGTCAAAGTGGCTGAGTGACTGTGATTGACATAATGGCGCTGCACTGATCGATTGACACAAGCGGATACGCTGATTCAATCATCGAATGGATTCATTTGCGGTGATTTTCCTCCAACAACAGTACAATAACGACAAACAGCTCATTTCATACAACACATGTACGGTTCACTTCTGTATCATATGCAATTAGCTGATTGGTTGACCACGCATTCTGTGCAGCCAATGCTGTGGAGTCGGCAGTCCAGTGCTGCGCTATGCACGCATGCACGTGTGCTCACCAACCAATCAGTGAATCGCACGTGATACAGAAATAGTCCACCATAGAACACACGGCGCCCGTCTTTTCTAATCACTGAAAAACAACCAGTCGCAATTCACAATCGTTTTCAGTGGAACTTTCCACTGATGCTGCTCTGCTGGAAGCTGGGCCCGTGTCTGGCGGCTGGCTGTACGCTGGTCGTAAAGCCGGCCGAGCAGACGCCGCTGTCCGCGCTGCACGTCGCCGCGTTGGTGAAGGAGGCCGGCATTCCGCCGGGGGTCGTCAACGTCGTGCCCGGTTCATTGTTGTGTTTGAGAAACGCTAGTTCTCAAGTTTGATGCCCCCCCCCATCGGGCAATAAAAAGTTCACGCATGCGGTGGTTCAAAAGTGTTGCAGTTTATCCGAATTTCGGTAGTGCAGAGCTCTGTGACAAGTTGGCCACATCGGCGTATGAAGGCGTTTTCTCTGTTTTACGCATGCAAACGCCCGGACCAGCAAACATGTTGTTCACATTCAAATGACGTGTTGACGATGATTTTCAAATCAATCAGGTTTCGGTCCAACGGCCGGCAGTGCACTGGCGCACCACATGGACGTTGAGAAAATCACGTTCACTGGGAGCACCGAAGTTGGTTATCGTTTCAGATTAGCTTTTCGTTTTGGTCCAACCTAAAAACTGTGAGAAGTTTCGCTCAGTTCAGTTTTTTTTTCGTTTTGTCCAAAAAAACTTGAAAACCTCGAGGAGTTGGTAAGTTAGCTCAGTAAGTTCAGCTTTTCGTTTTCTTCCATTCCAACCCAAAACGAAACCCCTTGAGCGTTTCATTTGCAGGTCGGTCGCCTGATCATGAAAGCGTCGGGCGAGTCGAATCTGAAAAAAGTGACGCTTGAATTGGGCGGCAAATCGCCGAACATTGTGTTTGCCGACGCTGACCGTCAGTGGCGCAGTTTTCTCAACTCTTCACTTTTACAGTCTATCTCGCTAACATATGCAACTAGCTGATTGGTTGGTCATAGCAACTCTCAGCGCTGATTGGTTTTGTCATGAGCAATTCTCAGCGCTGATTGGTTGGTCATGAGCAATTAGCGCTGATTGGTTGGTCATTACGTCACGTTGCATATATTTTCCAGATGGACCGTATGTGCGGCGACGTCAATTTGTGAACTTCAATTTTGAAAATTTCATTTTTGGATCCAAACACACATTCATCATTTTGCTGGGCACGGCGAATAAGCGTATCTGGTTTTAAAAACAAACCCAATCGTTTCTTCTTGAAAAACGTTTATACCGGCTGCCGGGATCGAACCGGCGACCTTCTGCGTGTAAAGCAGATGTGATAACCACTACACCAAGCCGGCGGCATTGCGTTGTTGCAAACATTGCATGTCGTTTTCAACAGCACTGATAGTGACAGCCACAGTGGACTGGAATGAACTAAACTGCGATCGTGTCTGGTACAACAGACACACACACACAACGCAACGCGCAGAGAGACTTGCGCACAAAATACTTTTCTCTCTCTATATGGGAGTCTCTCTCTCTATATGGGAGTCCACACACAATCAAACACATTTTTATATGAACAGCTGATTTTTGAACAAAATGCTATGATTGGTTGTCGCTTATTATGCTCAGCTTGCAACGCGGTTGTTTGAAGCAGCAGCATTCTGGATGAAGAGAATTTTTTAATATAACATTTACAATAGTGGCTGCAAAAGCGGTATTAATGAAGCAATATTTGGTGACGCGTGGCTGTGTTAAGACATAGCTGTGCGGTCATTAAATACTGCTTCATGAATGCCACTGAACGTGATCTGTCTTTTAAAAAATGAACTATTTGTCAATTTCAGTGGATCACGCCGTTGAAATGTCGCATTTTGCTCTCTTCTTCAACATGGGCGAGTGCTGCACGGCGGGAAGTCGGTGTTTCGTTCAAGAACAAGTAAAAAAATTTGCTTTCAGTTTTAGTTTTCCATTGTTTCAGTTATGTTGCAATTTGCAACGATTACGCTTGTACAGTCCATTTCTGTATCATTTGCAAATTAGCTGATTGATTGGTTGGTGCACACGTTGACGTAATGCGTGCATTCGGTGCAGGTATTGCTGTGTCGGCGGAGTCTTGCCTGCACCGAATGCATGCATCACGTTTACTCCAGCCAATCAGCTAATTGCATATGCTATGGAAACAGACTGTGCACAGTTGTGAAATTTCGCTCAGGTTTATGATGAGTTCGTGAAAAAGTCAGTCGAACGAGCACAGAAACGGTCGGTCGGTGATCCGTTTGACGAAGTGGACAGCGGGCCGCAGGTGAGAGCGCAGTGCAGTTCTTGTTTCGAATCTTTGTTTTCCGAGTTAATTGCTCGATTCTCTCCTGATAATATGCAAACAAGTGCAGCCTAAACGAATATTGCTGGAACCTTCAAACCTTGAACCACTTGACAACAACAACAAGGTTTCTGGAAATGACATGCTTTATGTAGAAAACACGGGTAATTTTTTGCAGTTTTTTTATTGATTTTGATACCATTTTGACAAACGAACTGCCGAATTCAATCACTGTGAGTCAGCTGAAAAACACACAAAATTCACACTCAGTTGTTGATGCCCAAATATGCTTCAAGGAACTTCACGTGTGACTCTGCGTACAGTTCACTTAGTTGCTGGGCGCGAAATTTGATTTCCTGAGAAAAAGAAACGTTTCGGAAACAGCAGAAGAATCTTGAAATGAACATATAAAAATGGAACATGAATTGCTGAAAGTAAACATTGCAACTTTTTTCTTATTCCCAAAAACAATGCAACTTTTTGATTCAAACCCCAAAACAATGCAACTTTTTTGCTTCAAACCCCAAAACAATGCAATTTTTCTTTCAAACCCCAAAAAAATGCAACTTTTTGCTTCAAACCCCAAAACAATGCAACTTTTTGCTTCAAACCCCAAAACAATGCGACTTTTTGCTTCAAACCCCAAAACAATGCAACTTTTTGCTTATCCCCAAAAACAGTGCAACTTTGTCAAAAAGCAACCTGAGCCTCGATGATCAGCAGCCGTTGGTCCCGTGCCCGTTGCTCGAATTCCAGGCAGCTTCGCTCGATGTAGCGCAGTGTGTCCTCGATGGCGGCGTATAGGCGTGTCTCAATCATGATTCGCTGACGCACCTCAATTTTGTCGTCCTGTGTTATCAGCAATACCGTCGACGATTGGTTGGTGACCATGTGATGCTGTGGCGGAGGCGGAGTCAGTGCGTGCACAGCAGTTCATGTATGCATCATCACGTGTGCACCAACCAATCAGCTGATTGCATATGACATAGAAAATGGATTGTATTGTGGATTTGTTCAAACGTTCAAAAATGACGTCATTTGCTTTAAAAATGCCCGTTTGTCGAAGTACAGGCACTAAAATGTCAGTTTGGTGTGACTGACTCGACATTCACCATTTGTTAACGGGAAAAAATTGGCTAAGCGGAAAGTTTGGTTTGCTGTGAACGGCAACCGCATGTTTGACGGCACATGACGTCATATCAGTGGGACAGGTTTAAAAAAAATAAGTCATAGTTTGCCAAACGCTCCCAACGCACATAGTGCTCGTCGAGTACACTGAGTCCGTTGTTGCACTTGTCCCTAAGATCGACCAGTTGCTCCCAGCGGTCGTTGTCCCTCCGCTCGTCCGCACGCACGCAGCCGTCCAGCTTTGGACTCAGTCCTTTGTCGGCCCACCAGTCGACGCGGTACAGTCGCGACTGGAGCTCCTTTGGGAGTAGAAATGGTCATTCGAATTGGGAATGGATTCGCATGTTCTGTAATCAACTGACAGCTGACAGGTCT
This sequence comes from Theristus sp. LFF4_11, assembly GCA_030248135.1. NCBI lineage: Eukaryota > Metazoa > Nematoda > Chromadorea > Monhysterida > Xyalidae > Theristus > Theristus sp. LFF4_11. The sequence goes on along the minus strand of JASANC010000893.1, from coordinate 55,777 downwards.
AAACAACCATACTGTACCTGGTGTATGAGTTGGTCGATAACATCCGACTGTCCGGCCAGTGCGCGAAGTTGATTAGCGTCCGTGACGCATTGCAGTCGTCTCAGCAGTTGATCAGCGCACAACTGACGCAACGTCGCCGATTGCAAATCGTTCTCTTCTGTGGTCGCTTCGTTTTGCTCGATTGTGCTGCACCTTGCTTGGTCTTCCGTAGTGCGGTTGTTTGACGTTTCTTCGTCGTTCGTCGATTTCGTGCTGGTCATCATGATGATTGATAATCGCTGTTTGAAATCAATTAAGCTGGCGACCTTGTTGATGAACGCGTGAATGAAAATGATAAAGTTATGTGTGATCGAAAAGCTGGTTGGTTTTTAAGACCACTGTGGTGTTTTCAAGAAAGTCGTTTTGGAGGACAGGACAGGACAGATGGGGCTTGGGGTCTTTCTTAACTTCGTTCAAAGGACGCTTAGCTTACAGTCGAACTCTAAATTATAGAAAATCAGCTGATTGGTTGGTAGTCACGAGATGCATGAATTCTATGCAAACTAAACACCTCTACAGTAATCCATGCCCAGAATCTGTGCATCAACCAATCAGCTAGTTCGATATGTTATAGAGTCGCAGTTACTGACTGTAGAAAGCATGCGTCACCGGTGAGTAAGTCCCATTATCGAAAAAGGCATCCAACGCCAACTACTGTTTCAGGTGGATGAAGAGCAGTTCAACAAGATCCTGTCGTTGATTGAATCAGGCAAAAAGGAAGGTGCAAAGATTCATTGCGGTGGTGAACGTGCCGGCGACAAAGGATACTTCATTCAGCCGACGGTTTGGCAGGAATTTTTTGAAGAGAGTTCGTGAAGACCCGTTCATACTGACGTGCGCATAGACCGTACGGTCCCGACACGTCACGTCAGGTCCTGTGTTTTAGCATACTACCGCTCATATAGACGTAAGTGTGTACGGCACGTCACGTCACGTCAGAGTCAGGTATCGTATGATTACGCGCTACCGTACATGGAGACGTGTCTTTGTGACGTTGCGTCGACGAAAGTCCGCACATCGTCGGTATGAACGGGCCATTAGTGTTTGCCCAAAATCGTCCAGTGGCTGATGTGTAAAAGCAAAATATAAAATGTCTGCTTTTTTTAATGCAGGTGTTCAGCGACGTCACAGACGACATGAAAATCGCACGCGATGAAATCTTCGGTCCCGTGATGCAAATCATCAAATTCAAGTCAATCGAAGAGGTCGCTAATCGATTTGTTTTGTTTTGGTACACCAAGTGACATACACGCACGTTTGCATAATGCAACTGCTCGGTTAGCTGCACTAGAATTGCGCACGCACTGATTGGTCACCAGTCACCACCAATAACAACGATACGAAACAAATGGATTGGAGTTTCAAAGGATGATGTTGTACAGCTTATGTGCAAGTCTGCTCATCAGCTAGTAAATTAACAGCCTAGCTAGAACTCCCTGCAAAAAGAGCACACAAACAACATTTTTGCTCACTGTCACGGGTACATAGGTGATTCCACGAGCGAACAACACTTCCTACGGTCTCGCGGCCTCCGTGTTCACGAAGGACATCGACAAGGCACTGGCAGTGGCAAACAGCGTTCGTGCCGGAACGGTCTGGGTGAACTGCTACCATGTCGTCGTGCCGCAGGCGCCCTTCGGTGGCTTCAAAGAGAGCGGCGTTGGCCGGGAACAGTGAGTGCACTTTTGTCGAAAGTTACAACCGGAAAATTGTTGTATGGAAGGAAGTCCGGGAAACAGCGCCGTCAAGAATCTGTGATTGCGCTTTGGTCAAGCATCCTGTTGCGGGCAGTGTGTGCGTGCGTTTTCAAAGTGCCGCATCAGCTGAGCAGGCTTTAAGTGGCGTTTTTAAAGCAGTGTTCAATGCGATACTATGTATGTATAGCTATGCGTCACTACATACTGCTTCATGACTATCGTTTCAGTTGCTTTTAAAGCTTTCTGCAGATTATTGACGTTTATAGTGCAATCAGAAGCATTCATTTCAGTGGACTCGAAGGCATCATGGAGTACTGTGAAGTGAAAACGGTCAGTCACTTAAATAATTTTCGTTTTCTTTTTTTATAATTAAAGTAGGTTATCAGAAACATTGCTTTCACTCCAGGTGACCATTCGTGTGCCTCCAACGAAACATTGAAAGTACTGTAGTGCCGTGTGAGAGATTGCCTTTGGAGATGGAATTATGTTTTTTATCGTTAGGATAGGATAGTTATTTTAATTTTAATTTTTAATTTGAAATCATGTTTTGAACGTTGAAATTACGCAAACATTTTTTACGCGGTTTTTCTGGTTCAAACCCAGAACTGTGTACCAATATCGAGCATATCTATTGTTGCCATGTTGTCATCGTTGCGGGTGATTTCACAGAAAACGGATTCATTTCATTATTTTCATTGGTTCATTGACACATTAACTCGTTTGTCTTACCTTGCCACAAGAGAAATATAAAAGAATATGTCTTTTAGAAAACAGCCTTGTTTTCGCATATTTGGAAAAAATTTGTAAACTGTGTCGAAATAAAACCAGAATGATGGTGCTTAAAATTCAAACGTATGATATTTTTAGCTACTGTACTTTTGAATTTTCTGAACAAACACCAAATAAGGTATCATCAGTTCTGTCATCAAGGCAAAGTGATGCGATGGATATTTTGTTGATACGTTACGTTGTTATTCGCCGTGGGTGCACATCGCTCATGAAGTCACAGTAAGTAACCTTTAACCAGCAACACTGACTGCTATTAAACAATAATTTTTCATAATGGTGAAAGTACCCTAGGCGCAAATTTATCTTTCTGTCATATTTAGGTTAGCTTTTCGAAAGCTTCGAAAACGGATAAATGGAAAAACCGAAGGGCAGCAAAAAGCCAAAAATAATGCACCGAGGCGAAGAATGAAGTTGTTCCTGCTCTCACCAATTTGCACCTGAACAAAATTGAGCAGACGATTGTCAATAGACGACTACTATCGACAGATGAAGTGCAAACGAGCCTAAACAACAACGGGACTAATTTGCTTTTTCATGCAGTTGCCATGGGAAACTGAATCCGACAAAAACTAAATTACACATCCTTTATCACTCTGGGCAACCGACAGCTTCTGATTAGTGTTATGAGTTTGCTTAACTGTCGGATTTTTGTACTTTGCCTCGATTGTTACCAAATAAAGCGTTGTAGCTGATTTTATTAAATTTTGCATTGTTCTGTTAAACATTTACAACAATTTTACATGAACTATTGAATACATTAATTCCGATGCATTCAGTGTTAATAGTTACTAATAATAGTGTTAATAATAATGAGTCAGTGACTGGACAGCTCATAGCTCTATTACACTTTCATAGTCAGCAAAACGTGCAATTTTATTATTAGCTAGCGCTCTCAAAGTTGCGCTTAAGTACAGGGTGCGCCAGAAATAGTGAACTTTTTTCTGATCGTTCACCACAGTCGAACTCTTAAATTGTAGACAATCGGCTGATTAAAATTAAAATTAAAAGCGGCCACCATGACGTGGGGCGTGAAGAATCTGTCGGAAAAGCCGCCGCCTGTGAATGGCAACACCGAAAGAAACGAAAGAAATTCGGAGGAAACGGAACGGCCGAAGGACGAAAATGTGCCGCGTGATGCGAAGGCGCGCCCGCCACCGTTGGTCGGCAATTTCGTGGCGCCAAAGACTGCCGTCATTGACGCCACTGTTGGCGACAACGTTGACAGGCGATGGGTGACACTTGGCATGTTCCACGTGGAAAGTGTCGCCAAGGCGTTCGGCTGGATTTTGGTAGGAACTACGATATTGGAACCATCGCAGGGATTGCAGAGTAATTTATGAGTAGTGGTTACACGTCCACTAGTCAGCTCGGTACATACAGTCTAACTCTAAATTATGGGCGATCAGCTGATTGGTTGCGATTACGGTATGCATACTTTCTGTGCACACCAAACTCCGCCCCCCACAGCAGCACATTAAGCATATGCATGCCGTAATCCCAACCAATCAGGTGGTTCCCTTTAATTTAGAGTTCGACTGCACTTGAAGCAGTGACGCCTGAAAAGTGGAAAAATACCATTTCAGCTGATCTACTTGGTGATCTCGGTCATTTTCCTGTCGGTGTGTGCACGCAGGCGTAGTCACTGCAAGCAACGCGACGGTCGGGTTTTCTGCACACGTTTATTTCTGACCAATCGGCAGTTTGATTTTCTGAAGAATAAGCTTTTCACGTCCCGTTTTGTTGCGGCGATAGTGTTCAAAAACGTGAACTGTACACTACGCACTTTCGGGACGCGTGCATACGTTCTACCTAGCTTAAAACTTTAAAAAATTATTTGCTGTTCCAGGTTTTTGGTACAATTGTGACCGCTTTCACCTTAGTGGGAAGGCAAAGGGCCGCGACCGCCAAGTTCTGACCAGGGTATCAATTAAGAGAGAAAATACGATCGAAACCGTGCGTTATGTTGCGGTTTGAGTTTTGTTGGTTTAAAAAAATATTTCGAATTCACTGTCTGAACGCAATTGAATCTGCAGTGAGTAAAAGTCGATAGTGTGCTAGCATTATTGTTACGAGGGGTCACGTATTTTGCAGAAAAACGACAACGAAACAACTGAGTTGACAGAAACGGTGAAAGTCACGGAAGTTACATGGAGAATTTGGCTGGACGACGTCAATGAATATAATCCGTACCAGGTATTAATGCGGGTTAATTTTGTTGACTACAGTGTAAGGCACCATTCATGGAGCTTGATTGAAGCGCTCGCGTTATGTCACATGGCGTCACTGCGTTCATGAATGCGCGCAATGCTGCGCGTCAGCATGAATGATGAAGTGACACGCTGTGAAGCGCTCGTTTTTAGGTCGGGCTATCAAATGACGCTGCGGCTGACGCCGCTTCTTGATCATTCATGTTGAAGCTTAGCGACTGCGCGCGCGTACCTAAAGAGTTTAGTACGTAGTTGTAACTGAATGAACAGCGTTCGCTATGACAAGTTGCGTGGTCTAACTAGGTGAAAGTTGCTAATAAGGCAGGATCCGCAATGTAAGAATACAATATTAGTGTAGTAAAGTAAGTAACCCAGTGTAATCAGTGTTGTGCACTTGCCTGATGCAGAGTGTGTCGAATAAACGCAACAATTCTGACCGGAACCCGATCAAGTTTCTAGAAATTACTTTTACTTTTATCCCGAAATTTCTCAACGTAGGCCATTTATGCGCACATGGACCGTTATAAACTTTGGGGCGAGTTTGCCATCTACTGTCGCGTGTGGATCACGATCATCGCACTGTGCTGGATGCTCTGCGGCGTACACAACAATCATCCGTATCATATGATTCCGTTCATTATCATTCATGGTACACGTACACAATTTTATTGGTGATCACGGAGATGCAAGCATTCTGTGCAAACCAAACTGCGCCTCCACAGCAATCCATGCACAGAATGCACGCATCAACCAATCGGCTAGTTGGATATGTCGTAGAGTTAAACTGTAGATTTGTTAAAGATGGGTGCTTCTTTGGAGTCGTGGGCTGGTAGGTTCCTTCCATGGGCATATTATCGCGTTGTCCAGAAATGCCTGTGTTAAGCTCCTCTAGGCTCTCCTTGTTTTGTTAACTGTAACAATTTGCCAAAAAAGTAACAGTTCCGTCCGCGTCCAGTGAAGAGGTTTATTTATGGACATTTATGAAAACTGTATTACCGTATTACCCCCAATAAACCCCCATGGGGGATTAATACGTCAGCGACTTTTAGGGGTGGGGGTTTATTGGTGGGGGGGGGGTAGGGTTGTTAAACAAAAATGAATTTTTTTTTTTAAAAGTGATTAAAAAAAAACAAAAATGCCGATTTTTTTTTTAATTCGAAAATTTTTTCTCTAATATGCTCTGAAAACCTCAATTTTGGCAAAATTTTTCGAAAGTTCAACAAAAATTTTCTTTGATTATACCTCGTAAAACCTTTAGCAGTCGATTTTGGGCCGTTTTACCGACTGATTTTAGGCTACGACAACATCTGCGATGAAGTTTTTGAGCGTCCCAAAGCTTGGCCTACCATTTCCGATGCAGATAAGGTGACGATTCGCCTCGCAGAGCGTCCGATTGTGCTCGCTGCTCCGTTTGCAAGCGCTACGTTGTCTGGTTGCTTGCTGCTTCGTGTCGTGTCGTCGCGACACCATCAGAAGAATTGATCGAATTTCAAGGCGGTATGTTTGTCTTTACTTTAGCATTAGTTTAGCTGGGGACAATTAGTGACGTTTTGGAGGTCAAAACACAAGAAGAGGCATGGTGACGGTTTGGAAAAGGGGTAATTGAGGTCACCAAAACAAAATCTGCAAAGTTCCGCCATACGGGAGTCATTCGGGAGGCGCTTGCATATCATATGTGGTTCTTCGGACTCCCTGATTGATTTAGCACAACTTTGATTTTTGAAATTTAAAAAAAAATTTAAAAAAAAAACAAAAATGACGATTTTTGTTTTTTTTAACAACCCTAGGGGGGGGGGTTTATTTACAAAAAAATTCTAGGGGTGAGGGTTTGTTGAAAAATGGCAAAAATACATTGCATGGCAGGCAAGAAAGTCGCAGAAACTTCTACTCTACATAGAAATTTCCTTTTATAACAGCCTTTTGTAATGAAATTACTATTAACTCACCCATTTGGGGCCTTTGGTAGCACAATTTCATCATTTTCACTGCAACCAGCCACTGAATTCGCTGGGTATGTGTTTCAAACAGGTCTCCAATAATCCCCCATGGGGGATTATTTGTGGGGGGGATTATTCGGAAACTGGTCGGGGGGGGATGGGGGTTTATTGGTGGGGGGGGGATTAATGGTGGGGGGGGGGTTTAATGGGGGTAATACGGTAGTTGTGAAATCTTCCTAAATTCTCAGCCCTGAGCACGCTGCATTTCGTGGTGATGCTGTCGCTGCATCTGTATGCCACGCTCGACAAGCGCGTACATGTGCCATGCTATCGGTTGCTCTGCTACGCGATCAACACGTTGACGTCGGTCTATCTGTTGCACGTGCTGTTGCGTTGCTTCGAGTGGCTGCAGGCGAAACGGCGACACTTGAGCGAATCGAACGGATCGACCACTGTTAGCGGTGAGGATAGTGGAATTTTACGCAAAACGCGATTTTCGTTCAACCGAGTTCAGTTGGCATTTGACGATTAGTGTGCGTGTAGGGGTAGTTTTTATAGGCACTGTTGTTCGACTGCGTGAATGATTTTGTTTGGTTTTCTGCGACTCCCGCATTGCATTTGCAGACGTAGAAGTTAGTTTCATGCTAGATGCAAAAATCGCCTTTCCGGCACTCGGGTCTTCGCCCATTTTTTTGAATTCCCGCGTTCTCGAGATACTGCACTCCCATCTAGGCGCACATTGAGTCGCAGACGAAAGAGAAAGAAATCTTAGCTGAATAAAGTAAAGCCTGCTGAGTGACAGTCATTCGCATTGTTGAGCTCCTTTTTTTAATTCTGCCACACCAATGCAGCCCATTCAGTGAGCCACACAATCGTGCCAATGTACACGTGCCCGGCACGTGACGCTGTTGTCGTGAACAACGTCGACTTTGGTGGCAACAATGGCGGCAACGATTTCGGCAACGCGGTGCAACCGTCCGCCCCACTTGTTCAGACAGCAACGCTGGATGACCAGCTTGCAGCGGCTGAGAAAGGAGCAACGGGTCCCATGTATCCGACTTTGAATGGAGACCAGAATCAATTGGGCAAGTATTGATGAGTGGAAGTTGTTAGTGGAAATTGACAAATGATATGAACAATAAGAAAATGAAAGTGTCAGATTGGAATGTTAATTTAGTTTAGTTTAGTACACTACCGAGCGGTTGTTCTTAGTGAATGTATTTTTTCTCGGAAACCATGATTGTTGTGGATTACCTGTGTTGTATCTGAATCAAACTCGTGCGTGCGATTGATGTGTTTACGAAACAGTGCGGTTGTTCCAAGTCTGGCAACACTTTGTGCGGATTGGCATAGCACCACTTTATACCACCGGGAGGGTATTATGATCTATGTATGTAACTACATGTACATGTACGGTTTAATTTCTCGTTGGCTGCTTATTTTGTTTTTTCTGCGGTGAATAATTTGAAACTCTTCGGAAAGCATATTTGTTTTGTATATGTGCCACGCTTTGTACAGAAATCGAGCTTCGTAGAAAGATCAAAACGTATAGTTGTCAATGTGTGAAGGCTGTGATAATGTTGCACAGTAAGTTATGGAAAAGGGCATCCTAAGCGAACTAGTGAATGGCACATTATATTTTAAAGAAGCGGGCCTCCTCTTATTGAATATTTTTTGTGTTGCTCAGTTTGTATCATTAAACACTGATAAATTGAAACGCTACTCTTAACGTTGTTACTTTCACTATGTAAATGCATACGTTCACAGTCATCAATTGACGTTCTATTGCAAGATAAAACTTAAAAGGGTCATATTCTCAACTATATGACATATGTAATTCACGTTTTTATGACAACCTGTAACTACTTAGCCATCCGTACATACCTGGTCAATTAGCACGGGTTATTCTGGTGGCACTATTCAGTTCCAGGAACTGGGAAGTTCTACCACCGCCACATCATACAGTGTACGTTACGTGACTCACTGTTGACTTGCTATCAATCATTCTCCTAGTCCTGCCGGTTGTGTGTTTACGTGCAGCTAATAAAAGTTGTGCTTTGGTTGTAGTGAAGTTGCAATCTTGTTTGGATTAGCTATAATTGTTGTTTATTGTTGTCTGCGACAAACGACAATGGTTGCCAAGAACTACCGATTGGAGGTTGGAACTGGTTGGAACGCTTTTATTTTTTTGGTAGCACACGCTTGACAAGCAGTAAACAATTTTTTCTTGGACTGCAACAAAGTTCAATTCCAATATTACAGTGAAAGGAACAATGAACACGTCACGTGCTAGATAAACTGTAACCGTTCTGCCGTGGTATTTTGCGGTACGAGTTGCTGGTTGTTGCCAGTTCCCGAGTCAGGTTTTAGTGAAAATGATACGCAGTAAACATACAACAGGATTTTACCGGTTTTCCAGTGACGCAAGAGACTGCGAAAAATACGAGAAAACCGCAGCGATATTTTCGCCTGGAATCATAATTGCAGGAAATTGCTCACACGCCATGTATCTTAGTATGAACATACATACTGTAAGATACATGTGTGACATGTCTCAGAGGTTGCATGTGCGTTCTGCGAAAGAGCTCGCTGAAAATATATTTTCTTTTTTACCGAACTTGACAATATATTCGAAATACTGGAGCCAAAACAAGACTCCCCACAGCAGCAGCATTGTGATGTATTTTAGATGCTCGAAAAAGGTGAACCATGGTAACGAGAACAGGTCGCCCCAACCGCATTGCACCGTGCGCCAGCCAGTTCGGCTCACATGTAGCGATAATCATTATTGACTCTGTCGGGTTATCTTCTCGTGATAGCATGTAGCACGTGATTCTGACTTCCACGCACAATATTCTGACACAATATTCGGGCTGAAAACAAACGGGCATGATTTGTAAAACTGTATGTTTCTGAATTGGATGGGTATGAGTGTGAAAACTTTTCCTTTGTCAATGCGAATAGAAGAATCTGTGCGGGGTCAAGTGAAATCTGAAAATCAGAGTATCGGTACGGCAATAATGGAGCTTTTGGATTTCGAAATCGTTTCAGTCCACTTAATCCACATGCAGCAACTCCACGAATGCCACTGCTGGTTGGCTTCATTTGAATTTGCGTGTTTGCAATGCTGACGATTTTATCAGATGTGCATTTGTGATCAAGCTGATTAAGAGTCATATCAGATCAAAATTTCAATGAAATAATATTATTGCTCTACCTGCTTGCGTCATGTGCGCCACGTCATAGAGAGTAACTATGAGTAACAAATTCCAGCTTGGTTTGTTGTGACAACCAGCGAAACTTCAGCTTCGTGTCGTGTCATCTCATTTGGATCCCACTCATTTTTGTTTTTGGACATTGATTTCTCGTCAAACGTTTTGTAACTGGTGACTACTCTTTCGAAACAATTATCTGTATTCAAATTCCAATCTTTGGAAGATGCCGAGGGAATTGGTTTTTTTCTGGGATTCCTTCCCTTTTTACACAAAACAACCTTCTCTTCTTTTTTTGTAAATCTGAACCAAATCCCAGCCAAAATACCGTTTTGTGAAATGAAAAGCGTCACTGTGGCAAAATTTTTATTGGCTCCTTTGTCCTGCCATTTAAAGCATGATATTGCGCAAGCGACCAACAATTTATTCTCAACATTTTCCAGGTCATAATTTTGAAATCTACAATGTACGCTGCGACAGAAACATTATTGAATTGATTACTTGAATTTCCAGTTTCAAAACAAACGGAAGCAATTCAAAGAGAACAGCCACGGGCAGTTTCGATTGTCACATATTTTTCTGCCGAACCAAACCAAAAATAGCACAATACACACAAAGCCATTAACTAGCTGTTTGGAGTTAAAAAAATTTCCTCAAACGGAACAAAAAACACCAAAAAAAATGACGCGCATACCGGAAGACGAGCGACCGCGCACCACCAAGATCGTCTACTTTCACAAGGCCGGCGACTCGAGTGCGCCCGGAATCAAGGTGCCGGTGAATCGACGAAAATATCGAAACATCGACACGCTGATGGATGAGCTGACGAGAAAGACCGATTTACCGTATGGCGTTCGCGATCTGGCGACCGCCAAAGGGAAACATCACATCAAGGATGTCGATCAACTCGAGCATTTGCAGAGGTGTGTGTTTGTGTCGCAAAGTTATTTTTTTGTGTTGTTGTTGTTGTTTGGCTTGCCTACTCATGGTGTCTTACACTTCTCTGGTATTATGCCGTGCACTGCAGAATAAAACTGACTGACTGATTGAAATTTTGTCAACTTCAATACAAGTTTCTCTGGTTTGTATTCAGTTACGTCGTCACCGACCGGCCCGGCAAGAAGCTTCCAGCGTTGGTCCTTGAACCAGACTCCAAAGGGCCGTTGAACAATTCGTTTCGCGGCAACGTGGTGCACAAAAAAGTACAGTGTTCCGTTCATCCTACAACAACGATCTACCGCCCATATCTCAGCTTTATTGTGCAGAAATTTTGACAATATCAGGAGTTCTGTTTTTCACCTCACAAAGCACAACACAACGATTTACTTGCATAGGACGACGACGACGAAGACAACAATCGCCGCAAGCATCACCAGTCGCAGTCGCCGCGAAAACATCGCACAAAGGAGCAACGCGAAGCAGTTCTGAAACGTTTGACGAAAGGCCAGCGGAGTCTACTGACTGCGGAGGCGGCACGCGAAACCGACGACCGACACAAGCATCGCAGACACCATAAGCACAAATCCAAGGAACGTCATCATCGCCAGAAAGACGAAGAGAAGAAAGGTAAAAATTGCTGAATTAAAGGTAAAAATTAAAGGTAAAGCGATTAATCGGAAGATTTGTCAAATAGTGGTTTCTGTTTTTCAAACTGGTCTGATTTTTAGAAGATGACAATAAACCCGGTGGAATTGACGACAGTGCTGCGCGCACGTGGGCAGTCGCTCGCAAAAACAGATGTAATTATTGAATGATTGTATTTTCGCATTTTTCTTTCTCCTGCTTGAATGACTTGAGTGCATGACGAATGTCATTGTTAAAACAAAAAACTTCACATGAATGAAGGCCCGTTTATCAGAACGGTAGTATGCAATATAACACGAGACCTGACGTGACGGCATACCGTTCACACCTGACGTACGTCAACGTACGTCTGCATTCGTCAGGTATAAACGGGTCTTAAGAATAAAAAATCATTTTAATTTCAGCCAAAAGCGTCGATTCGTCGAGCGACGTACAAACATTAAGAGATCGGCGGAAGAAAATTGAAGAGGAGGAGAAGGCCGACACACAAGACGAGCAAGAGCAGGAAGAAGAAGAAAAGGGAGCATCTGACGAAGAAGAAGAAGATGCGGAAAGTCGAAAAGGTACAGCGACCAGCAAACGATCCACAACAACACGCGGTTCCACAAAGCAAAGCACAAGGAGCAGCGCGGCGCGCACGGACGACGGCACAAAATCGCGTGCAAGTGGTTAGTTTGTGTGTTCGTTTTTTTGACAAAAACGACACAGCGACGGAGAACTGGATTTGTAGTTTTAGTGGCCATGTTTCCAGAAGTTAGCAGTCGGAAATCGAACCGCTCTCGCGCAACGACCGCTGCCAGCCAAGCAGAATCAACGCACTCAAAATCAACCGCTGCGTCGTCGCGAAAATCTACTGCAACAAGCAAAGTCTGTTCGAGCAGTTTTGTTATCACTCTTTCTCTTCAGTTAGCCCCCCTCCAACCCGATAATTTTTTTTCTGTATTTTAGCGCAGTCGAAGATCTTCAGTGAAGAGCAAAGGTTCCACGATCACGGCCGGTGAAGAAGCCGGAGAAGACGATGAGGATGATCAGTCGTTCAGATCGTTGCGTTCAAGCGAGGCACCGTCACGGAGTACTCGTCGTACGTCCACTCGCGGAACAAGCAGCCGAAAGTCCACTGCCACCACAAAACACAGTTGGACGAGCTGTAAGTTGTCCAGAACGAACGAACGATGATTTTAGGCAATGTTTTTAGCCAGGGATAACTTAGAAAAACGTACAGATTGAGTAGGGCGCCCATTGAGTTTTTTCTATCATTAAGTGCCTATACACCTTCGGGCGGGGCGCGATCCTCCGATAGGAGTCTAACGCGCTGGCGCTACCACCCAGGCCATGAGGGTTTTATCGTGTGTGTTAGATGATTCATCAATATACAGTGGCGGCCAAAAGTGTTGGAACGCTGCGCGCGTTTGTGCGCGTGTGTTGCGCGTGTGTATCATCAGGCTCACAAACGCTATTATAAGAATCCCATGCTATTTTTTTTGTTTTTGTGATTACTGAGTGTATCTAATACACTAATAATAACTATCTGCAGGGTTTTTTTTGCTGAAGCATACGTTTATTGGACAAATACCGAACATTACAACACACCTCCATTTGGCAGTAAAACTGTTTCAAAATTATTTGGCAAGAAAATATAGCGGAATAAACAATACAACCCGACTGGAACCCGAAACATGAACGCAATACACGTCTGTTAGATAATTCAAACACAAACAAACGCTAATACTTCATAGAATAGTTGTCTTGCCAATGATTTTGAATCAGTTTTACTACCAGTCATATGCAATGGAGGCGTGTTGTAATGTTCGGTATTTGTCAAATAAATGTGTGCTTCAGTGAAAAAAACCCTGCGAATAGTGTACTAAATACACTCAGTGGTCTAAAAAACAAAAAAATAGCATGGGATTCTTTTATAGCGTTTGTACGGCTGATGCAACTCACGCGCAATACACAGCACACACGCACACACGCGCACAGCGTTCCAACACTTTTGGCCGCCACTGTAGAACATAATAATCGGTAAGATATGCGCTGTACACGCCAGTCTTATTTTCAATGTCACCTATTCTACTTTTAGCACACGACCGCGCCGCCACCAAGATCCAAGCGCACTATCGTGGTTATGCAACGCGTAAATCGATGGCGCAACGTGAGAAAACTCCCTCGGCGCACAGCGAACGGAGCACCAAAAGCGGCCAAAGTGACCGAACGACCAGGTCGACTCACAGTAGAAGTAATCGAAGTCAACGATCGGAGGCGTCGTCAGCCCACACTGAACAAAGTGATGAAACAGGTCAGTTTTTGACGAGTATGAACGAGCTGCCCGAATGAAAATAAGCCACAAATAGATAGAAATGTCTTTTTCTTAAAAAATATTGGCCTTATCCTTTTTGGGCATACAGGTGTATCTGTTTTTGGAGTGCGAAGTTTTGACAACAACATCACCAACAACAGCGAAAAACGTTTCAAACAATTCCAGCCAGCAAACATCATTATGCGGCTACAAAAATTCAAGCGCGTTATCGAGGCTATAGAGCCCGAAAAAGCTGAGAAATGTGCAGCATTCCAGCACTGACCATTCTAACGCAAGCAATAATCGTAAGAGTTTTCTGAGGTTTCTTTTTGAAACAAACACAACATGTTCTGATGTTTTTGATGATTTTAATGAGACTGTAGTTGAACTTTAGAATCTCACCACGCCGCAATGAAAATACAATCGCACGCTAGAGGATATCAGTATCGAGCAAATGCACAGCGTAGAACAGGTTAAAAAGCATGTACTGCATGACAAGTTCCTTTTTGATGTCAAATCAATCAACCCTCTTATTTTCTGCACAGTTTCATTGCATCCCGTAGCATTATTTTGAATCGATTATTGTTGCTTATAATTTCAATTGCAGACATTATAGTTCACGTGTTTGTTCACAGCATTCCCTCTCAAATCACTTTCATCGTCGAAAGCTAAACAAAATCATCCACGTGTCAAGCTTTCATTGTGAGTGAGTGGACTACAGGAACGAACATCCGTTTAGATTGCACAGACGTGGTCTGGCCTTTTGCAGTAACGAACGACAACAACAATGCAAGCTACCAAGACGATGAACAGTCGACAATGGTTGGAAATGACAGCGATCATGACAGCAGTGGACATTCGGCGACAGAAGAAGAAGATGAAGAAGAAGAAGATTTCGAGCACAAAAATCAAGCGGCCATCACCATACAAAAGAACTACCGTGGATATCGTGCTCGAAAGCAGCTGAGGAGTTGACGTTTTCATAAGAAATAAAATTACCAGCTTGTCCAATTTGCTGTGCACCACAACGCCTGGTGCATGTTACCAATTTATATTTTTTGAGTGTAATTGTTGTAGACATGGCCGTTGATTTTTTTGAACAAACAGGATCTTGGATTTACGTTGCAGAGAGAGCTCTAAAGTTTTTAAGCTGGCTTTGATTTTGATAAAGCATGTCAACACCCGTTCTATTTTTTATATTTGCTGCTCTTTACATTTTATTTATCCACTTTTGTGTTTTGTGCTGATTGCACTTTCATAACGCTAAATAACTACTTTATTTGCTCATCCCTGCTGTGATTAGTATTGTTACCACTGTGTTACTAACAACATTGAAATATGGTTACTTCGTTTTTGTCTTTTACAAACTCATGTCTATTTTTCATTTTAGGTAATTTGTGTTCTAGGAGACTGATAACTGATCGACGCAGCTACATGTGAAGAAATACTCGCCCTTGCGAAGACCATCACTGCATTTTGAATGAAGAAAGGCTGCCGCACAGATGATCTATTTTGAGCATATTGTAATCTTTGTTTTATAAAAGATTAAATGATACTGATTCATTATTTGTTATAATGGTACGTTGTATCTGATCAAAGTTTTAACCCCTGAGATTATGCTGCTGCAAACTGCAGCTACACTGTCATGTTCTGCTTGAAGAAGAACTTTATTTCAATGTTTAAGTTTTAATTATTTTACCAAGATTAAAAAAATATAAAGTATATACACAACTTAGATTGTGTTTGCTTTTCATAATAGTACCACAGAAGCAATTTATTTTTACACTACATTTAAATTTTTGTGGTTTTGTTTTTCAATTTCATATTACTACTTTATTCTTGTTATTCATTGGGCTAACTTTATAACCATTTGTGCCTACTCCAAAGCATACCCCTTGTAGCAATTAATTCAACTTCCATAAGCTGTTATCGGGAAAAGTCTCGCTTCATATGTCTTTGTTTTTTATGTTTTGTGCTTCGTCTGTTTTTGGTCTGTTGTCTTTTTCTGATTTTTGAAAGTTACGTGTATTGTGTTTGTGATGGTAAGTTAGAGAAATTGTTCATGCACATGCTCTAAAATATGAATTTATCAAAAAAATTAATCATTCAATAAAAGTAATTGTAACAAGACTGTAAGGCAAATATCATTTTACCTTTTTGCTTTCCACTGCAACCCATAAAACGTTCGCATATCCAAAGATCAAATGAAATATTATTTCAGCAAACATTTTTGAAAACCTACATTCTCAAAGGCAAACTAAAGAGACGTGTCATAGTCGAACATTGTAATTATTTTTTCCTCGGAAACCAACACCAAAACCAATCCCATCGTTTTAACGCATCAAAACACGCTTGTACCAACAACATTGTTGATGAACGTCATGAGCAACACATGCAAACGTGGTCATAGTTTGATCGAGATGCGAGCCTGAGTGAACGGTAGTATGGCGTTTGCTGAGGTGCTATTTCTTGATTATTTTCATTCATCAGGTGGTTTTGTTGCGATACCTTTTTTCAACATGTAGTTTGCATAAAACAGTTGTATCTTGTATGTACATTCATCCACTCAAATATTGTTATCTTTCTGAAATATTTCTAAATATACTTGAATACGCATCACATGCGGTTTGCCAAAAAATGTATTTTCATTGTTACCTTGCAAGTGACTTGCTGAAAAACAATTTTTAAACATAAAAACATTTAAGTGAACCACTTTTGCTTTTTACCAGTTAAAACTTGACTTCATAACATATGAACTTGGTTCCTGCAACTTCTTTTGTGATGTGGTTTTTTGTTGATATTTTTTGTCTTTTGTTACTTCTGCTTGTTCTGTTTCTTCTCTTTTATTTGAAAACCTTCGTGATACAATAGTTACGATCAACGATCAATATGCACTGATTTTATTACAACACATAACTCACCAAAGCTGTTGTATTATGAAATAGAACATCTATCATAATACTAAGATAATAGTGGTGTCTGTGTGTGGCACTTTTTTGCTTTTTGAATTGCCGCTCATTTTTGCTATTTAAAAAAATGCATCTCAATTTTTTAACCTATTATCAATGCCAATTATTTTCTCAAAAACGTCACTGTTCACTACGAAGTCATCATGATACTCTTTGGTCATCTGCGACAGCGCTTTAACATGCGATTGACAAACAATGGTAATTGTTGCTGTTTACAACTTGATGACCGAAAGCGAAAAATGAAAGAAAACCAACTATGAAAAATAGTTGCAATTGTTTTCAAAACGGGTTGCAAAAAGGACATCGACATTGCAAGTGCACATTGCACTTTCATTTCAAAACGTTATTTTTCAGTATCTTTTGGTTGAAAAGTTTTTGCTTGAGAACTTTTTCAAAAACAGAAAAGATTTATCTAAACAAGTCAACTAAAAAATTAATTGCGAAATCAAATACACGGGGGGTTGTTAATGAAGTGCGTGATAAGGATTAGCTTAGAGCAGGGTGAACGGGTAAAAACATTACAGCAAAATTATAAACTTCGCACTTCAAATTTGTTTTCAACACGCGGGTTTAATTATTAATTAGAAATGTGTCAGTTTCAAAAACAAAAGTTCAAAATTGCAATTACAAATTACATTCAAAAACGATTTTAATTAAGCGTTGCTTTTTGTCTGTTCAATTCAATTAACTTTAAAATCGTTTTTAACGGGAACAGCAATTGACCATCAGTGATTAAAAAAGATTGTTTTTAATTTTAAAACAGAATGCAGTAAAGATAGTGTTCGCGATCAGAATATTGTTTTTGATAATTTGAACGGTAACGACTAAAGCAGCTCACAATCAAAATGCAATGCATTTTTTAGCACGGTTCATAAAGCCAAAATCGGGCAAAATCCACTCAAAAATAATAATTGTATTTATCAGATATCAGCTAACCGTGCCGTAGGCACGGGTCAATTGGCTAGTATTATTAAATTTACAAAGTGTCTGTCTGTGCGTGGCACTTTTTTCCAATTTGAATTGGCGCCCTTTTTTGCTACTTAAGAAAACTCCATCTCAATTTCCTTAACCTATTTTTTATTAATGCCAGTTGAGATTGTTTTCTCAAAACGTCGCTCTTCATAGCTGAAGTCATCATGATACTCTTTGGTCAACACTCTCAAAACGTCGCTCTTGATGCTGGAGTCATCATGATACTCTTTGGTCAACACAGAGACGTTCAGCGCAGCATAAGCAAATGGAAGCGCAGCATAAGCAAATGGCTGATCAAAACTTGATGATCGACTGGGAAAGATGTAACAAAACCGTCTTTGAAAAAAGTTTGAAATTTTTTGTTTTTAAAAATCGGGTTGCAAAACGCACATCGACATCGGCATTGCAAGTTGCACTTCGGATTCAAAACAAGTAAATTTCATTTAAAATGATACTCCATGTTTCATTTTCAAATTGATACTCCATGGTTATGAGCGATAATTTCAACGTAACGCACGATGGGCAACTGGCAATTGTTGCTGCTCAAAACTTGACGAGCGACTGCGAAAGATGTAACAAAACCATCTCTGAAAAAAAATAGTTTTTTAATTGGGTCGAAATGGTATTTACCATTCATTTTCACTTTGCTAAATGTTTGGGTCATGTTGGGGTAAACGGGTAAAAAGAAGCAATGACTGCAAAACGAAATTATAAACGTCACTTTTTTTGTTTCTTCTATTCATTTTCACTTTAGAAAAAAGGCTTGGCTTATGTTAGGGTAACTGGGTAAAAGAAGCATTAGCATTTTAAAACGGGTGTTTTTTAAAAAAAAGAAGGGTTAATTTTTATATTTTTCATTCAATCTTACTTAACTTACAAAAAGGCTTGACTTAGGTTAGGGTGAACGGGTAAAAATAGCAAAATCATTAACTTCGCATTTTCACTTTGCAAAAAAGGCTTGGCTTAGGTAAACGGGTAAAAGAAGCATTAGCTTTTTAAATCGGGTAATTGAAAAAAACGTTAATTTTTATGTTTTTTATTCAATCTTACTTCACATACAAAAAGGCTTGACTTAGGTTAGGGTGAACAGGTAAAAATAGCAAAATCATAAACTTCGCATTTTTTATTTATTTAAATACATTAAAAAATATTGTATTGTAGACGACTTCACGGCAGCACAAGGTAAATTTTCTTCAGGGTTATTTATCAGTAAACGTTACTGTTTTTTCTTTCTAAGTCAATGCCACTTCACCAAAAAGGCTTGGCATTGATTAAGCCACATATGCTCGGGTCAATAGGCTAGTAATCTATAATACTAAGATAGTAACTGTGTATGTAAGTCAGGTCAGGTCAGGTCAGGTCCGTTCCGCTACGTTGATTGGCTATTAAAATTTACAAGTTTGAGCCAATTTTGCTATTTAAGTCATCATCAACTGAATACTCATGCTCCATTTTCTAATGAGAATGCAAAGTTCAAATCGTCATTCCACATGACTTCAGTCATCATGATGCCTTTTGCTCAAGAGCGACAACCAACAAGCGAGACAATCGCAAGAATTGCATGGACTCCATTGTAGACGATGGAGTTTTGTTCACAAAAAACGAGTTTTTAAAACAATCGCTTGCTTGCAATCGCTCTTTTCACAAGGTAGACTTTTTACAAAGCCGGTGTTTAGTATTTAGAAAATCGTTGCTTTTTGCTTCATTTGTTTTTTATCATCGAAAATGCGCCACTTAGGATGGAAAAGCTACATAACAAAACAAAAGCGACCGTTTTACACAATGGGTACTCAGAAACGTGTTGCTTTTTGTTGCACTCGATCAAAAAGAACTGGCTTAGGTTAGGGTAAGCGGGGAAAAAAGTAAACATTCGAAACAAAAGCGGGAGCTTTGCTACGGGTATTCAGTAAAATGTAGAAAGTCGTTGCTTTTTCCTTCATTTGTTTTTTATCATAGAAAATGCCTCACTTAAGATAGAAAAGCGCCTTTTGCTCAAGAGCGACAACAAACAAGCGAGACAATCGTAAGAATTGCAAGGACTCCATTGTAGACGATGGAGTTTTTTTCACAAAAAACGAGTTTAAAAAACAATCGCTTGCAAGTTAATCGCTCTTTTCACAAGGTAGACTTTTTATAAAGCCGGTGTTTACAACGAGTATTTAGAAAATCGTTGCTTTTTCCTTCATTTGTTTTTTAGGTTAGCTTAGGTTAGGGTAAGCGGGGAAAAGAAGTAAACATTCAAAACAAAAGCGGGAGCTTTGCTACGGGTATTCAGTAAAATGTTGCTGTTTTGTCATTTCCATTCTAACAAAAATCCTTGGCTAAGCTTATCAGCTAACCGTGCCGTAGGCACGGGTCAATTTGCTAGTAGAACATATTTCTTCAGTTCAAAAAGTCAAATTTTACTTGAGTGTTTATCTTTGTAATGAATTTTTTCTGTTCATGCTCTAAAAAAAGCAAACCACACCACTGAAAAACCAATAAAATGAGTAAGTAAGTAAACCACGGAACCTGGCCTTTTCTGATCAAAACACAAACTCTGCAAAAAACACGAAACCCATTCGTTTTGGGGTTGATGAAATTACTTAACCACGTCCGATACATGTAATGCAATCAATCTAACCCAGTTGCATCCCAAGCCACATTTCAAAAGTTTGGCTTGTAAATATCTCTTTAACTGAAATGAACCAAAAATCTGATTGAAAGCCAGCAATTTTTTGATCGGTAATGACGGGCTTGGCAATGTTGGAAAAGCATTTGTGTGGCAGCCGCCGAGTTTCGATTATTCCCATAATCACCGTCCAGGTACTAATGATAACATTCATGTTGTATAAACCGTGCAAAAGCACCACGTAATCCAGCACTAGATTGCAAACGCACTTTGGACGGAAATAAATAAAACATAACAACAGCAGCAGCAACCAGATATATACAGAAGCACAACGCAGAAGAAAATGGGCCATGATACTGTTTAGAGGTGAACTGGACTATCGCGATCATAGACTTCCGGTCGCGTGTCAATACCAGTAAGTTGGAGAATCCCATTTGCTGATGGTTTGATTGTAAAATCGTATAACTTCATGACTAAACGAACCGGCCTTGCAGTTGAATCACTTTCTTCTTTTTCATTATTGTACTGAAAACTATACATAAGATGTTTTGGGTTGGGAATGTTTGTTTCCAACCAACATCATTGATCCAGTTTCATGGTTGTGCTGTTGGTTTTTTTATTGTCACTGATTACAGAGAACCTAATTTACTCCGCATGCCCATTGTTACTCTCTGCTGTTTTTTTTTTAAATTTGGTGCTTGGTACACATACTGCATATCAAAATATAAAAAAATTAAACTGCCGTACATGCGTGTGTCCTACCGTTTTCTGAACGTACAAATATAAATTACTGAAATGATATCGGACAATGATAGTTCATAGGCATACACATCGTGGTATGTTACTTCAAAAAAATAATTCCTCTTAATTCAGAAAGTTCTCAGCGAAACTGAACTGGGTTTTTCTACGTGCAATAATAACCTCTTGGTAAAAAATATTGAGACAATACTTTGAGAACGCCAAAAAATAATATGTTTGTGCGGCGATTTTTCCTGCGAGAAAGAGCTACAACATATTGTAGCTACTTAGAATATGTGATGAACAAATTCAAATTGGTGAAAGGAACTGAAGCATGCAAACGTTCGTATTCTCTTGAACTATGAACTGCAAAAACCGTTCAAGAAAGTGGTACGCAGCTGTTCTTTGATTAATGGATTACTCTACAAAAACAGCTTTGACTTTCTTTAACAATAACATACAACATTTCACTGCAGATATACATACCGGTCTGTATGTACATTGCATAATAGTGCCCCTATCACACTGTGTGGTCGAAACTCACAATTCTAGTGAGTTAATCAAAATTTTTTAATATTCCTATGTTCCTAAGAAGGAATACGTTGGTTTAATTTATTAAGACGGCGTAAACTGCACAGAACAACAATGGACAACGTTTTTTCGAGTTAATGAACTAGGCTTTGGAACCAAAGCGAGAAGCACACTTTATTTAATGGAGCGAAGTGCATCTTTTTTCTTTCAACTTTAATCGACCTGAAAACCAAATAACACTCGGATGTTTTCTTTATTTTTACAAAGCTTTTAGAGACCATGGTTAGTAAACCATGTGAACAACCACCGATCAATGTCGATGGCTGTTTCATGTTTGTGCCATTTCGTAAATAGTAAACAACTCCCGTCATGTTGACGTTACAGGTGCCTGAAAATAAATGATATTCGGTGCAAATGATGAAATGAAAAACAACTCACACAATCCAGCGGTCTGTCTCTCGCTCAACTGTGTGCTTCGTTATTGCATGAGCTCACGGTATGTGGAGACACTGATTTCATATACATGTCTTGTTAAAACACACATTTCATACTGTTGTGCTCGTGCCCACTTCAAGCGTGCTGACGACGTGTCACGGGCATCCGGGAACATTTTCAGAAGGCTCATAAATTGCGTTTCTGTTTCTGTATTAGTCCTGAATTTACTTTCATAACAAATGAAAGCATACACTATTTCCATAAACACTCACACTTATTTAGTTGATTTATTTAGTTTTATAGCAAGTTACACGTTTTTAAAGCTGATCCGCTAATGTGTAAGTTAATTGTGACAATATTTTGTGATACGGCGATTTCGAGCTCAACATATTTACAAACTACGCCGTGAAACATATGAGGCGGCTCATTGATGGTGCATTACATTTACATATGTAATATATACTCATATATGCTACATACTATAAACAAATGTTTTCGTCATGCTTGTCTCTCAGCAATAGAGCGACGACTTGTAGCTGACAGTGTCTTATGCAGCTTTCGATAGCGTTTTTTCAGAGCGGCATAATGTCTTTCTACGACCGCCGTGCGTGCCTGTCGCAGTTATATACGTATTTACGATATGTACATGTATTGTGCGTGAGCACACGTACACACTGTTAATACTGTTGGAATGCACCACGTGTCTTGTCTTGTCGTCCTAATCTCTAAGAACGTCTGAAAATGAGAGTTCCAGAAGTCCATGTGTAGTATGCACTAATAATGCGCGCTGACGTATACGTGTGCATACCATACTCACAGAGTTATCGAAAATGACTTTCAAAATTTGCATTTTTGCTGTTTGCGTGCGCGCGTTTGAAATTATTAACGATCGGACAGTTGTATTCATCACAAGGAAGCAATTTCTATGAATATAAATTATGAAATTTTAAGGCTCGGCAGTGTTTTGCAGAACTTTCTTGTGTCTCACTTCTTTTCAACTTCCAGAATCAGCTTCGAACAGTTAAAATACCTTAGATGGTGAAAAGTGCTAAAATAGGTATTATCTTTTTTGGTCGCGAGACTCAACGCTAATAGACTGAACTCAATAAAACAGTTTCATGCATGACGCGGGAATTCAAAATTGGCGAAGTTATCCTCCAGGAGTCCTCTAAATAGGGCCGAGTCACTTAAAACGATTTTGCCACAGAAAAAAATTTCAACTGGTTACCTTTTTATGTCCGCACACGTTGTGAGTCGCAAAACCCCAAAAAATTGAAATAAAAACAATGTTCCTGACTTCAGAAACAAATGGAAAATTATCAACAGTAGAACTGCCGTGCAAAATTAAACTAATAAGAAAAAGCTGACATATTTAAGTGTATGAATATTGCACTTAACACAACTGGTGTACGTCGAAGCTCATCATTGAATTATCGAACGTGTTGTGTTTGAAGAAAGCGTCCCAAAAACTCAGCGGCACGTGATGCTCAACATTGTACTTGCGTTGTCGAAGACGAGGCCAGGCGAGTCACCCGTAGCGAATCTTTACAAACCAGGTTGGTTTTTTTTAATTTTGCGTTCTTTTTCATTGTTTTTAAGTTTCTTAGTTAGAAACTTTGATTTTGTAGTTCTGTGTTACGCAACTATACGCATAGAGTTGTTGCAGTACAATGACACTGACACAATATGCAGAAAGCCGTTAAAAGTTTTTTTCTGTCGAAAATAGAGATCGACTTTGAAAAACTTAACCGACGTTTTTTTGGAAAGAGATGCAGTCATCATCAGAAAAAAAGAGCTTCCGCAAAAACTTTTTTGAGCCGTCACATCACGTGCGGCATATTTCGTTCGAAATACATGGAACATCCTTCGCAAGACTTCAGTTTTATTTTTATTGTTTTTATTCAAGTTTTTATTGCTCATTAGGTACCATTATGTGGGTATATTTCATCGTGTTTTGTTCAAAATCTGAAAAAAACATATACAATGTATTCTGAGAAAAAGGGTTTTATATCCAACGACAGTCATTGGTTTGGTTCGGATTAAATCGCGGCTTTTTTGGATGGATTAACGATATAACTACCCACTCAAACAGTTATTTGTGACGGCTGCTTGTCATTTGTTGTGTTGTGTGTTTGAGCGTCAGCTTGGCATTGTGTCCGGAGTTCCGCAGCCACCGAGTAATTAAACGAACCATGTTCCGTCCATCGAGTCCAACAGATGCCCGTTATAATAACAAGGCTGTGCATGCTTTGTTCGTGTATATTTAGGCTGGTGCTTATTTGAACGTACACATGCGGTCGACTTTTTCGCGCTGATCATCCTTGAACATCTCTTGAACATACAACTGAGTTTGTGTGTTATCGCAGTGGTACACAAACCTGTACAGGGTGTCTCAGTTAATAGGTTGTAATTCGCTGAGCTCTTCAAGTCCGACTTCTTCAAGTGAACTTTAGATATGCTTTGACCCACTTGAAACGAACCGTGTATATAATGTGCTTAAGTTTAGGCTAACTGAACTACTGACTTTGCATGGACGCTGAAATTGCGGGTATAAGGGGATTTCAGTATTTTAAAAAAAATCACGGTTTTTGTTGCTTTTTAGCCACTCTGATTAAACGTGACTCGCCGCGGATTCTAATTGAGATATGTACACGCAACTCGATATCCCTTTCCTGTCTCAGCTCTACTTCTGTCCACTCTTACATGTATATTAGAGTTACATGGACATGTTAGCGGTTGTTGAACCTTCCGACACAAAAATAAAGGTTACTTTGCAATAGTTGCCGAAATTACCGTTTACAGTAATCAAGGCAATTGTTTCACGCAGAAAAAAATGCGTAATACATGCATTGTAAAATGTTGGACTTGTTTCACACGTTTTTGATCGGCGCTGTAAAATTTTTGTGTGCCTAAAAAGGAATGGTGAAAGTTCCCTATTTTCGACATTGAACGTGGAAAAATTGTCTGTGTTCTACAATTCAGGTTCTACCGGATTTTTTTGCTGCTTCTCACCGTTTTATTTGGAATTAACCGTTAAAGTTTTTTTGAATTCTGCTGTTTTTGTGTTTTCAGTTGTGAACATATTCAAAACACATACGGTATGGCCGAATAAATGAGGCAGTCCATCAAGGCGAGATCAGCCGCAGACTAGGAGTTGTCTTTTTCAAAAAAGCCAACGTAATTCTTAATCATGTGTAGAAGGGATAAAAAATAAAAAGAAGAGCGCGGATAATCCATTAGTTAAAAAAAACGCGTCAAATTTAGCACACAATTGGGTTTCTGAACGTCTTTTTTCTTTCATTCAAAATTCGCGCGCTCCTTGCACCCTGAAAAAAGCTGCCATGTTTAACCGGCCATACCGTATGTACATGTGAGTGCGTGTAATCCTCAACAGATTTTTTTGGACTAACATTGTATCAGCAATTATGACAACATTCCCTTGATCATGCCACGTTATTCTGTGATAATAACGCATTTGTGCAAAGCGCTAGCTGTTTAGATGTGTTACCATAAACTAGTCTGCTCATTAGCCGTAACACAACGTGTCATAACAGCTGAACTTTGAGGCAAACAAACCTCAGACTTTCCACACCCATTAGGATTTAACAGCAGCGTCAGAATGCGCGAAGATCTTTTTTTATATAACACACTGTTTTTTTTTCGATATGGTTAGCCACGCAACCGCATGACTGCATTCGTAACGAATGCGCTGGAATCAGTTGTGCAGCGCGCTGGACTTGAATGTTTTATTTTATTCAAAAATGGTTAAAAGCGCGTGGAAGAAGATAAATGCTGCACGCATAGCGTATAGAAAACAGTGCTACATAATTACGATGTATTTTTTACCTGTTTTTGTTTTTGTTTCTAGGTTGAATAGGGTGGATTTTGAAGGGAAGTGTTGGCTTGTGGTCGGTGCGGTGCGGTTGCTTGCGTTCAAGACATAAGCAACCATCTTCTCGATCACAGTTCGTGATTCCGCGCAACAGCATACAGGGTATTCAGATAAAAACGTCAAAAAAACATATGTAAACTATTGGCATTCAAAACGACACGCGAAAGCGAAAAAAGTTTCAATTGGCTGTTGTGTTGTGTGACTAATTGGGTTGACCGTGTGGACTGATATTTCATACAAAAAAAAAAACAAATGGCTATGCAAGTTGCTCCATTTCGATAATTTTCAGCTCGAACTGCTTGAAAAGCTGTCTTTACTTTTTGGCGTTATCACATTTGGTCGCCCTGTATTTGAGAGAATTTTTAAATAAAAAATTTCAATAACAAAAATGTCAGTGCGTTAACGAGACGCAGGTGCAAACATGTGTCGTTTCGTTAGTTTTAACTGGTTAAAACTAGTCGCTCTCTTATTGTTTCATTCAGTTCTTTGTAGTTCCATTCATTCCTTTTCGTTTCCCATAATTCAACAAAATCTAAAACGTACATACATGTACGGTATACCGATGTCTGGGAGCGCCAGAGAGACTCTGGGCAAGATTTCTTGAAATATAATTTTTACAGTAGGCTTTTTATAGTTTGAAGGCATTCACGCATGAACAGTTGCCCCGTTCTGTTCGGCCCCACAGTGATTTTGCACTACTTCTGTACAAAGGTTTCACACACTCAGAAAAAGGTGTAAATATTGATGTAAACTGATATACAATGTATGTACATCAAGACTTTACACTTTCTTTTTTTAATATTTGCAAACTATTGTAAAATCCATGCAAAAAATGCTGGAAACCCAGCAAATGGACTCAACAATTTGTCGTGTAACCATATCAGTAGTTACTCGCCGATGTATTTTTTAATAAGTTCAGTAAAGGAGCATTCACGAAGCAGTATTTAGTTACCGCGCAACTATGTTTTAACACTACTACGCGTCACTAAATACTGCTTCATGAATGCGCCTTTAGTCACATCACACAAAAAACTTTCAGCTCGTCGCTGCTGTGCACAAGGAACAAAAGATGCAAAACAAAAGCCCCCTTTGGTCGGATCGGGCTGAAATTTTGTGCATCTCTAAGTTATTCTTCATGAAACATCTGAAATTTTTATCCAAATCGGTTCATTGGTTGGTGAGATATGAGTTGTAAAAAGGTGGTACACTGCTTCTGCGCCACTTTGCATACGTAACGTACAGTGTATGTAAGTATTTTATATCAGAATAAAAGCTTTTAATGAACAAAACATTAAAAATTAACAAAAACTCGTATTGTTCAAATTTTTCAATTTTTTCAATTTTGAGTTTTTTAGTTTTAAGTGAACACATCCCGCTCTGATTAGGTTCGATAAGGCAATGACAAAAAAAAAAAAAATTCTACCAAACTTTATCTAAATCGGTTAATTAGTTGGCGAAATATGAGCTGTCAAAAGGTGGTACACCATGATACTTATGCACCACCCTGTATATTAACTGTTTTTTCGTGTGTGTGTTTGCTTAATTGGTACTATCATCATCATATTCAGCATTTCTTGTCAAGCACATCTAAATATATTGCGTGAGTGAAAACTTATAACAAAAAACATTGTGGCATATTCCACGAATTCCACGAAGTTACTAACTGGAAGTTGCCTGAAAAAAAATGTCGAGTCGATCGGTGCGATCAGCAGCAACCGCCAGTACAGGGGGGCTATCGAACTGCAACTCAATCAAAAACGCTTCCCCCGGCGGCCTTTTGGGACGTCACCAGTCTTCGCTCGGTCAATCAGTGCGACGGCTGGCGCGACATGCCGTCATTAAAGCAGGTATGAAAAACACGTTGTTTACAGATACGGGATGGCCGATTAAACATGGCAGATTTTTTTGGGGTGCAGCGAGCGCGCGAAATTTGGATGAAAAAAGAAAGACGTTCGGAAACCCAATTGCGTGTCAAATTCTTCGGGCTATTCTGTTCATTCTTGCTTTCTTGCACACAAGATTGGGAATTATCCTGGCATTCTTGAAAAGGACAACTACTAGTCTGCAACCATCCCGCCTTGACGGCGAACAGAAGGTCTGCCTTACAGTGTATTTATTCGCCCATACTGTAAGTTACATACGGTCAAAATACCAACGGCCGTTCCAAATTTCCTTCCAAGTCAAAATAAATTCCAACTTTCATTTAATCCAAAAAACATTATCTTTTCTGCAGTTTTCAAAATTTTTGGCTTGAGTGAGTTTTGGATGGGATTTTGGCATACATTGTAAGATATTTCTGAATGTTTGTGAACGTTCATCGTTTTCAGCACTCACATTGTTCTCGGCTTTCTTTTTTAAATGTTTTGTATGGTGATTTGAGACTGTGGGCGTGATATGAAAAAATTACAGTTTGAAGGTCTTCCTTTTTCCTTTCTTCCTTCCGTGAATCGGGAATCCACATGAATTCGCAAGCAGCCAGCAATAATTTTCTTCATATATCGTCCCCATATGTGCCGGTCTGTTCTTACACGCGATACACTTGACTAATAAATCCTTTTTAAAAACAATCACACTGTTTCAATAAGCATTAAAAATCGCGCAAAATATCTCAACACAAAATCTCGTAAAAATGGTTGAGCGGATATGTGGCGCAGGATGAAATCGTTTTTCGATTAAAAAACTAGACTGTTGAATAAACGGTGCTCACACAGATCGTACGGTTGTTAGTCTCTTTTAGCATCAGCATGGTTTTTCAAATGTCATCATGAGTAAAAAATTTTACCCGGTTTATAATTTTTATCCTTTGAAAAACATGGGCATATACGGATTTGTTTCAACAGAATTTTGTCCTTGTTTCAGATATATAAAGGAGTATAAAAGCTCTCATGTCTATTTTTTAGACTTTTGTCTTCTGTTTAGTGCTTTTTTCTATGAGGCTTTCCTTGTTTCATTCTTATTGCTTGTTTTGAAAATAATGGCTTCAGCTACATAGCTTCTGAAAACCACATTTTTTTCAAATAATCGCGCACAATTCCTGTTTCACCATGTTTCATTCAGAGAAAATTGCTGCCAGTGCGTGAGCGTGTATTTGTGGCGGAAAATATAATGAACTTTCTGTCGAAACAAAATCCGTTGAAATCACGATTGCACACGTTCATGTGAAGTGAAAGGTCCATTCATGAACATACCGTTCCATTCATGAGCACACCACTTTGTTTTCATCGTAAAAGTCAAAGCGTCTTTGTCAAACCGAAGAGCGTACACTTGCGCAGTCACGCTTTTTCGTGACTCAATTTGTTAGCATGATTCTTTCGCGCTTTTTCGCGCTAAAAATGCCCGAACCCGTGTCCCGCCACGTTTCCCGAGCCGTGTTCGTGCCCCGCGTCGTGTCCTCCTGTACCGGAAAATGAATTAAAGTAAATAAATTTTTATTTTTGGGGCATCGCGCCCGACAGGACACGCCACCGCACACGAATTCGGACATTTTTTAGAGTGTTTTTTTAAACCTGTCTCATGTCAATCAAACAACGTTGCTGCAGCTACACAGTCATGAACAAGCATACAGGCTCATTTCCTGCATATGCTCAGGTGGTAAATAGTTACAGTAATAGGTTTTTTATGAACATTTACGGGTTTCAGACAAGGACTAATAAAAAAAAACAGTGCTCAAACCTTAGATTCCAATAGGCATAGCCTGATTCAAGGTGACCCACCATTGAATTCATAAAAGGTTTCAACAGATTGCAGCATGACAACAACGCAGAGAGATAGCAGAAGTTCTGACGTACACAATGGCGTATGCACATCACATGCATTATTAATTGTTGCAAATTTATTATGAATGAAGTTTTTACAGGTTTCACGAATAAACAGAGCTTTAATTAATTAAAATTTACTAGACGATTTGCAACTTGTAAACAGATACAAGGTGAGTATTGAAGATGCTTTCTTTCAGTGTGCATAGTTTCTTTCATAAACGCTCTTATGGGCTCATATTTTCTCTGAAACAAAAAACACACACACTCACCACCACCAACCCAGATACAGGCACCCGAATCTGCAAAAAAAAGTGTGAAGAAGAAGCAAAGCATGACGAAAAAGCCCCGATTCCACCATTCACATCATTCGTCCACCAAGAAGTCGCCAATCACGGTCAGCCTCATCGAGGCGGCCCTCTCGGCTTGCACGCCGTTTCTCGGCTCGTTTGCTACAAAGATGGCTGCACCCGTCGGCGCACGCTCCTGGATCAGCAGTGCCGGTTGGTTGGACGTGAAGGCGTCAGCCTAAACAAAAAAAGTGTCCGAATTATTGTTGTTTGTTGTTGGTGGGATTTTTAGGCGATGTTTTCAACCAAGGCCAACCCGGAGAAGCGTACAGAACGCCATTGAGTAGGGCGCCCATCGAGTTTTTCTCTGTCATTAAGTGCCTATACACCCCTCGGCGGGGCTCGATCCCCCCGAGCGCAAAGACTGCAGTCTAACGCACTACCACCAGGCCACGAGCGGTGACAAACGAACAGCTGCGTCCGGTGTCTTCGTCCTGTCTCTTTGACTGGGTGTCCCGTGCGTGGTGTCCCGGAACCATTAATAATAACAGCAACACCAAACTCGCGGGGCTTTATGGCCTTCGGGTCACTTTAATTTCCCGGCGCACGGACACACCTATGCGATCGGACATCGGACGCACTTGTTCCAGACACCTATTTATTCAGCTTATTGCGGTTTTAGAACAAATTAGTGCCACTGCTTCTCGCGTTTGTGTTTTTGTGGCAAACTGTTTATATTATTACTTGTTGTGTCTTCCGATTCGGTTCCATTCGGTTGAGCTGTATTATGAAAAACAAGAGGAGCAACACGGATTGATGATCACGTTCAGGACCTGCTGAACTGGTTTTGTTTTCTGGTAGATTAACGAATTCCATGATTCGTCGGTTTTTTTTTCGTTTTACACTTTTAATTAAAGTTTGAAGCCTTCACGCGTTTTATCATTAGAAACCTTGATCTTTGTCATGGTTTTTTGGTTTGTTCATTTACCACGTACATGGCATATCCTTGTTCTTGTGTTTTACAAAACAAGTAATTTTAGATCAAACATACAGGTTGCTTTATACTTGCGATGCGAGACATCCCATAAATATTCCGGCACAGTTTTCCCCATTTTCCCGTTTCACTTTGCACATTATATTCCGGCACATTTCTGTGTCCATTATTTTGTGTGTTTATATTTGCATTATCCAGGTTGGTAACGAAAAGCCAATTTCATGAAAGTGTCCGTTAAAATATGAGCGTAAAAAACACATACTCGGTTCAGACGGCAATTTTCAAAAAGCTGTACATTTCGAAATTTCTGCATATCCATATACTCCATGTTGATGAACATACGCGCATGTAGATCGGTGTAATCGGTTTCATTTTCGGTGTACGTATATAAATTTGGCGTTTTTATATGTTATGCTCAAAGCACACACATGTTCTGGCTGGACATAAAAGGATTCGCCTTTGATCTTGGCGTTCCAAGAAATGCCGGTAAGTCTGCATGCCATGAACCATCAGTTGGTTGATTCGGCGTATTGTGCATTTGTGGCTATATACCTTGAATGGCTTGAATACCAGTTGATGCAGCTGCCAATCAGCGGCGTGTTATATTTATGCGCTGAGGTTTTTGAGAAGCGCGCGCGGAAGTAATTGATGATGCGGCTTTGAAATATGATTCGTGAAGGTGCTATATGTATGTTCTTATGGCACGGTATGTGTTTTGTAATGTCGTTTTTTGTCTGCGGTTTCGATTAAATGTCCACTATTAAACTGAGACCCTGTGTGAGAGAGACTACTTATTTGTGGTTGTTTGTATGATGTTTGCGTTTCTTTCAGTGAAAAATTGCCGTTTTCCTTCCGGAGTGCTGCTTTCGCACGTAAAAACCGATCCAAAACCGATTTCGTAGTTTAATGAAAAAAAAACAGACGTACACTCCTTTATTCGCATTCTAAGCAGCAGTCAAATTCAAATTCAGTTCAACACTCGATTCAGAAAGGCACAAGTTTATTCAACCTAAATTTGTAGGACCAGGTTTCTCTTCTTCTTCGCGGATTTTCAAATCAATTGAGCTCACAACATTGTGCTGTGTCGACAATCAGCTTTTTTCAATCTTTTGACACGTTTTGTTCAACATTTTTAGAGTGAAAGAGGTTTGAAACTTGAATTGATATTCTTGAGTAAAACTGCAATGTGACCCTTTTCAAATAAAAATTTTAAAAGTCCGCAAAAATAAACTTTCCCTACAATTGAAATCCTGTGACATGTCATATGCGAAGCGTTACTCTGGGTAAAACACGGTTTTCAGTCAAATTATTTTCCCAAGAATGGTGCTCGATCACTTTTTCCACCTTTTGTCGTCCACCAGCCGTTCGTTTGCGAGCGGCTTCAGCAACTCCGCCTCAAAGTCCACTTCGAATTACTCAAACATCAGTGGCGGCGAGTTTTTAGTCGCCACGGCACAGTTGCATAGTTGGCGAACTGGCAATTCTGGCGGTAATACACGACTATATGCAGTTGCACGAAACATGCGTCTAGTGTTGTACTTGTGTGGTATTTTACGGAGGCAAACAAAATCACAAAAAACAAAACATCAACATTTTCAATTTCCTAACAATAGTTTTCCTGTAGTTTTATGGGGTCTCTTCAACAATATAGCTGATTTCTCTTGATGGTACATTCATAAAGCAGTATTTAGTAACGCGTAACTATGCGTCACCAAATACTGCTTCATGAATGCCGCTTGAAAATAATACCGTTTTTCGTGGCTATCACCAAACCAATTGCTGAATGCTGTTGGTTGATTGCTGTTCAGACTCATTGTCTCAAAAACTCCATTGTTGATCATTTCAGACCCGACCCGCGAAGCGGCCCTGCAAGCCGTGCAACGTCAATACCGCGCTAGACAGCGTCTCTTGGAGTCGTACAAAAAGCTGCTGACGGCGCTGAGAGAGATGCGAGACGCGTACAATCGAACGAAAACGAACAAGAATGTGCTAAGCAGATACGGCCAGTTGAAGCGGATGATACAAAGGGTAACAAAGGCCCGGTCTTGTTGACGTACTACGGAACTCTAATTTATAGGCTATCAGCCGATTGGTTGGTGATCACACGTGATGCATGCAATCTGTGCTGAGACAGACTCCACCTCCACAGCAATTCCTGAACACAGAATGCGTGCATCTCGTGATCACCAACCAATCAGCTGATAGCGTATAATTGAGAGTTGGAGTGTACAGATGTGACGTACCGTGCCGCACGCATACATCAGTATATGAAAAACGTGTCTTAAACAAACGTGCGTTCGTTATTGGTGACTGGCTATAGTTTGGTGGCTGTGTGCTGATTGGTTGGACAAATTATGATTATCCAAACAAACGATCTATATGGGCATGCTTTGATTGAGTTTTACCTTGAATACTGTAATCACAGTGAAGTTGCTGATACAATAAAACTTACAAAATTTGCAGGTCACAATCTACGAGGAACAATATTGGACTTTAGTTGACATTCCAAAGCAGCAGCCAGGCGAAGCGCAGGTCGCTTATGTGAACAGGTAAACAAACGTGGCATCTTTTTTCAGGGTGCAAGGAGCGCGCGAAATTTGAATGAAAGAGAAAAAGACTCCAGAACTCGCATTGTGTGGCAAATTGATCGTGTTTTGCAACGTTAATTTCATGTACATTGTAACTTGTTCCTGTCCTAAAGTTTGCACGCACGATTGAGGGAATACGGTATATCTGGCATTTTTAAAAGTACATACATACATACGCAGGTCCTAGTCTGCGATTGGTGTCATCTTGATTGAGGTGCCGTATTTTTTCGGCCACACTGTAGCTCAAGGATGGGGCAGGGGACATCGTCGTATAGACGGTCAACGTCCAGAAACAAAGCTGGAAAGGAGTTGCCGTTTTCAAAAAAAGTTACATTTTTGCAAATTTAAAAAAAAAATTCCAGGGTGATCACACAGATGGAAGAGCAACAGAAGACGGGCGCCCAGCAGAAAGGCTCGCAAAAAGCTCCCACCGGCGGGGGCATCGCGAGTCTTCTCGGCACCTCCGCCGTCGCTGAGCACTCGGCTGAGGCAAGGCTGATGGAAACGATGAAAAGTGAAGTCATTGTCGTTGAAAGAAGGTCCCAACGAATATCCCAATATGGGTCTTAGTAAGGCGCCATGGGTCCCAACTTGGCTCCCAGTATGGGTCCCAGTAAGGAGATGAAGGTCCAAATCAGTAAAGAACTTTTTTCGTGTTAATCACTGTTTTGCGGGCTATAAGATTCACGTGTTTCCCGTTAAAAATCGGAAAAAAATTGAAAGCTTTTTTCCTTTTTTTCGTTTTTGATTTCCGATTTCACATCCA
The DNA here is from genome assembly GCA_030248135.1 of Theristus sp. LFF4_11. Taxonomy (NCBI): domain Eukaryota; kingdom Metazoa; phylum Nematoda; class Chromadorea; order Monhysterida; family Xyalidae; genus Theristus; species Theristus sp. LFF4_11. The sequence goes on along the minus strand of JASANC010000893.1, from coordinate 21,475 downwards.
GTACTGTGTATCCGAATGTTCGCAGGCAAATCCACCGACGACCTCAAGCGCGAGCAGCAGCGCATCGAGGCGGACACGTTTAAACTGTGCAAACGTTACCTGGCGCTGCGCGGCCTCGTGCAACACTTGAAATCGGCCGTGCACAGCAGCCGAATGTATCCGATATTCCCGCGTTATTCAATGCTGAAAACGACTATAAAGACGGTGATCCGGTCTCCAGCGTTCGTCGAAGTGTGCCAGGACGAAGACGAGAACGAGAAATAGCATATCAACAGTTGTAACGCGCGTTCGTTGGAACCTGTCACAGACGACGTTGCATGGCTTACGCGCTGTGTGTGCGCGTGTGTGTGTGCCTGCGGTGACGTGTCACATCGCTGCGAGACACCCGCTATATATTTAGAAAAATATTGACTTATATCTGTATACTTTCTTTCATTGCCAGTTGCCATACGCCATTTGATATTTGGTTATTTATTATTTGAAATTTCAGTGGTAAATTTGTTTTTACCTGAACGCTTGTCTTCAGCGCTGACCACCAAACATTCATGAATTTCAAGCATACGAAATTTGATTTTGTAATTCGCAGAGTTTCTTGGTGTGCCTAAATTTTCCAGTGCTATCCGTTGACGAAAATGATTTCAGTTTTAGTTATTGATGCTAGTCCGATTCTGTACCGGTCACTAAAGCGGCATTCGTGAAGCAGTATTTAGTGACGCGCAGCCACGTTAAAACACAGCTACGCAGTCACTAAATATTGCTTTATGAATGCCCTTTAATTTTCTTTCATATCATATACATTTTTGTCTCTGCTCTTAAAAACTGGTTCAACAGAGACCGAAGCGGTGTGTTTTCCGCTGTGCAAACGCAAATTTTCACATATCATGTTTTCTTATTTGTTCGAACAATGTTGGCAAAAAAGCATTTTCAATCCGCCACATTGATTCATAAAATTCTGATCCAATGAAAATGAAAATTCTTGATTATTGAAGGATAATTGCGTTAATCCATGTAATAGAATTGCGTGCCGATATCACAGTTACCTTTTCAGAGAAACGTCAAAAAAGTAAAAAAAGCGAATCACGAATAAAGTGCCCGTTGAACAAAGGCAGAAATTTTGAAAACAAATATTTCAACTGCAGTGTGCTAGAAACAGCCGAATCAAAACCAGTAAAACGGCATTCATAAAGCACCATATTTAGTGACGCGTAGCTGCGCTAGAACATAGCAACGCAGTCATTAAAATTTCTTCATGAATGCCCCTTTACCGATCACAACACAATGTTTCACCAACATAAAAAGGCACCGAAACACTATGACATAATTTTTTAACGTGTCCCACTGAAATGACGTCAAGTGCCGCCAAACATGCGCTTGCCGTTCACAGCAAACCAGACTTTCCGTTTAGCCGATTTCTTCCCGTAAACAAATGGTGAATGTCGAATCAGTCACACCAAACTGATATTTTAGTGCCTGTACTTTTAAACAAGCGGCTGTTTTTAAAGCAAATGACGTCATTTTAGTCTGGACACGTTTGAATAAATCCACAACACTAAACAGCCGAATGTTTCTGGTTGCTCGACAGATTTCCGTGCGGACGCAAGCACAGCAGACTCGCACTGAGCGCTTGATAGGCGAACATCGGCCGCAGCGACGTTTCGATCGGCGCCCGTTTCCGAGTCAGAGTCGGCTGTTGCTCGGGCGGTGTGTCGCCACCGAGCAAAAGCATTTGCGCACAGATGCCTTCGGTCGACGGATGCATGCACAGCGAGTGTTTCCGGTAAAAGTCGGCGTTGTTTTCGGTGGTTGCGCCTTTTTCGTTGCTGCTGTTGTCAACGCCAATGTCCACTAGAAGTTCGTCATTTCTCGTCTCCGTCAACGTCCGAGCGGTTGGTCTCGACGAGAAGTCGACCATTTCAAACGTTGCTTCAGCCGGCGGCGCTTTTCGCATCGTCGCGCTCTTTTTGTCTCTTCCTTGCAAATGATGCCAATAATTCGCAGACATCGATTGTTTGTTGTTATTGTTGTTGTTGTTGGTTTGATATTGATGGCCTCGAGGTGTGAAAAGTGCGACCGGTACAGGACATTTGGTGGCCGGCGTCATTGGCACCACTCCTGGCAACATGTCTGGCTCCGTGATGCTCGTCTGACGCAACTCGAAATCTTCACGGGACGTGCTGCTGCCTTCGGTGCTCGGCGATTCCGGCTCTTCTAAAAAAGGCCAGAGTTGATAACTTGATACACGTGTTATAAGGCTGCGAGAGCTGTCGAGCTCCACAACTCTCGCAAGAAAAAAGGAAAAAATGAGCGCGCGCGCACGGCCCAGCCTATCAAATACACAGGGCTGCTGTGGAGCTCCATGGAGCTCGATGGAGCTCCATCGATATCTACGTTGCGCGTTAATTATGGCTGGCACTGAGCTTCGTTTGAACTTGGTTAAAACGTGATGTGGCATCAATAGTCAGAGTAAAATAGTGTCAGTCATGCAATTTTCTGTCAGTCTAGCACCTCATATATTATCGTTACAGGAAGACCGCGTGCACAAAAGTTTCACGCGTTGGGGAAAAGCCGGACACCAAACCAGACGCATGACGTCATCCGACGTCTTTCGTCAGCTACCGTAACCCAATTTTGAATTCCCGCGGATTTTTGAAACGTTTTTCCTATCCCTGTGTGCAAAGGCATAGAGAACCGGGACCAAAATGAAAGATAATACATAGTTTACAGTGTACATAGCCAATCAATACTATGGTTTACATACTAGAAAGTCTTCATTTGAAATTCAACCACGCGTGGCGTGCGTGTACCTTGCTCAAAGGCCGGATTCAACAAGTACGAGTCCGAGTCGATTGACATCGGTCGGTGACGCGACGTCAGCAGCGGTTCGCCGGACAACGATCGATCAACCGGCGCCAACGCGTGCGATTCCGTTTGGTGCGCCCGGCGGCCGGAGTGGCGAAATGTCTGCTCACCTTAAAACATCAAAGAATATTTCGGGAGTTTACGGCATTATCTTCGCCAGAAAGAAGCCCGGGCCAACAGTCCCCACAAGTGTCAACGAAAAAAACCGAACGAACAGAGAGAGGGATGTTTCTCAGTCAGGGCTAACCCAGAGAAGCGTACAGAACGCCCGTCGAGTAGGGCGCCCATCGAGTTCTCTCTGTCATTAAGTGCCTATACACCCCTCGGCGGGGCTCGATCCCCCGAAAGCAAAGACAACAAGTCCAACGCTTTACTACCAAAAAAGGAGGAAAAGCCACGGATCCATTCTTCGGCAAACATCCATCCCACCAAACTTCACATCCGCGCTCACCACAATTGTCGCTGTAGCCACTATCGTCCGACTTTTGTCCATGCGAATGACCGCGTGAATGGTTCGGGCGCGTTTGGCGGCTGTGTTCCGTTTGGTCGGTGGTTGATGGTGGCACGGTGTTATTGGCCTGAAACAAAAACTTCCGTTTTACAAACGATGCGATTGGAGTTTAGGGAGTGCGCGGTGCCAAAGTGTTTCTGGTGAGTTCAGAAATCTGATTTTGCCTGTTCTATTGCGTCTAATTGAGAAGAAAAACACAATAACACCAACTAAACTATAAAACCGAACTTACCCCAATATTATTATTCAAAAGACCATTGCGCTCCGCTTGCGGCTGGCTCTTAGCAGGCTGCTGGCCCTGGTCATGGTGGCTTGCTCGCTGCTGCCGTCCGTATTGGCCCTCGAGCATCTCGTAGCACTCGTACTCGGGCGTTCGTCGAAACAACTGCTGACTTTCGGTGGCGGTGTCCTTTGATGAGAGCAATCCGCAGGCATCCAGCGAAATCAGACAGGCGTAACGCGCCGGTGAAATTCTGTGACCGCCGTAGTGCACGTCCGACCAGTGGCTGGTTGCTGGCAATGTGAGAGCGCGTCGTTTTTATGTGGTTCTGGTTCTGGTTTTCTTTATGAGGGGTGTGGTTCTGGTTTTCTGAAGCGGCATTCATGAAGCAGTACTTAGAGACCACGTGTAGCTGTGATACAAAACATCGTTTCGCGGTCACCAAATACTGCTTCATCAATGCCGCTTAACCGTGATGACTGGGCTCAAGGCAATATTGCTCGTTTCCGCCGGAGTTTGGTACCTTGTGGTTTCCGGAACCGGTGCGCAAACAAATAAAAAAAACATGATCGTACTAATCTGAACAAGAGCACGCATACAATCTGGGACATTCAAAATCGACTGTTGGGCCAAGTGACGACTGGAGGATCGAAATTCTGATCTTTAATTGCAGTAGTCATGATTCGGTTTCAACTGGGAAAACTGGAAATGAGCTTTTTCTCAGTGACAAAACCAAACCCGAACAAAGCCTAACTGAATGTTCCTGAACAACCAACCAAAATCGTAGCACCAAAGATCGTGCATTCGTTGGCCGCTCGCGTTTTCGCCACCCCAAAGGAACATTCTGGTGCCAACCAGTGTACAGGCGTGCGCTGAACGAGCACCAGCCGGCGCACGCTGACGCAGCAGACGCCACGAGCGAGCTACTGAACAAAAAGCAATCGCTGAAATTTTATATCATTGAAAATTTCAGATGTTAGCTCCTGCAAGACGAAAATTGAAATGCAAAACAACCGGGCTTGCGGTATCAACGATTTGAAAGAAGCCTTGATAGAGTTTGAAAAAGAAAAAAATTCAAGCTGTCAAACATCGCAGATGTCGACTCACAAATGTCGTACTGCCAAAAATCGGCCATAACGGTAAGATTTTTCATGCCCCCGTAAACGTAAAGTGCACCATTGAAGGCGACCATCGAATGCAGATGCCTCGGCGGTGGCACGTCCACGTTTTGGTCGTCTTCCTCGTTGAGCAAATGCCATTCATGGCCATCTGAACTCAAAAGCAGATGTCGTCGTATTGGTATGGTATGCAGTTAGAAGAGCAGAAAAAGGCCAGAGCATAATAAAAAAGTTCACGCAGAGTTATTATCGTTCAATTTTTTTAAAAGAGTCTGCAAAAACTCAAAATATAGACAAAGCATGAACCGATATCGAATCGCCATAGTTGATTTGTAGACCCGTATAAATCGATGAATCCACCAAACAGATACAACGAATCACCACCCGCGCACATCGTATGATCTCGACGTGATTTTGGCCAAATTTGGCTATTTTTACCGTTTGTCTTGCCGTTCAATAAACGCAGACAGTTTGAAACTGAAAACGCCAACAGTAAAGAGTTGCTGGGGTTGCTACCAGTTTCGCTCAATACGGATAAAACTACATGTAGTTTTTCAAAAAAACAAGTGTGGATACTGGTTTGCGTGACAAAGTTTGACGTTGGCTTTTTTCATACAACGTAGTTTATCATCAACATCAAATCTTCAGTAAAATCGGTCGTTCTTCTTTTTTCAAACCGAGCAAAACGGCGAATTCATCACGATTAAATAACTAACCTCGATCAAGCACCCAGAATGGACAAGTAGATTTTGAATAACTGCCGCCAAATATGTACAAATTGGCCTGAAATTTTTAAATTTGAATGAAAAAATAATTCGTCACGGTGTAGCTTGATGTTTGAACAAACAATTTACAAAAATCACCTTGTGATAAACAATCGAATGACCTTCGATCAATGGTATGTCGTCGTATTTGCACTGCGTCCAGACGGTTTTATCTGGAAACAAAAGCAAAACCCTAATACAATGTAGCAATCTCTTTTACAATTTGAAATTCCATCCGTCGAACAAACGATATTGTGCAAAATTAAAAAAGCGATAATGTCAAATAATTACCGATTGCGAGAATTTGAAATGAGTTGCTCAAGAAAAAATCCTTCATTTAAAATCGGTCTCTTAAAACCCCACAATATTGATTGATTGAGAGAATTTCAAATGATTTGATCAGCAAAACCTTCAAACTAAAATCGGTGCCCCTTTCAAAAACGCACACGTGTCAAAGGTCCAATAGTCGCGTAGCAGCCGTCTCCGGGCGGTGCGTCCGCCGATCATGTGCACGAAGCGACCGTCAAAGGCGGCCGCCGCTCGCTGGCGGTGTTCCGGGCGACGCCCGCTCCCGCACCCGGATGCGGTCAAACTCGTACTGCAGCACCACATTTCGCTTCTTCTTTTTTATTTTGATTTTGATTTTTTTATTGCTGTGTCGTCGTTTGTGCTTTTGTTACTCTTGTGCGCCGCAATCGTCTTATTTAGTTAATTATATTAGGTTGGGTTTCTTATCAGAATTGAATGAATAATCCGTCAATACAGCATTGGCGGGAGGAAAATCGTGGAATCTTTTGTGGCGCGCCATAAGAATGATGGTTACACGACCCTGAGCGAGGCTGGCTGAAAAAATATAACAACGCAAGTTCTGGAGAAATGCCGAGCAGGCCATCAGAGGTGCACGGGGGCCAATTTCATGGCTGTTCCTGGCAGGTAGCCAAACTGGCCAAAAATGGGTAAACCTGGCAGGTGAAAATGCTGAATGGATGAGAAATGGTTGATTTGTTCGACTGGCCGCTCAACATTTGGGGTAATTTAGCTGATGATGCCTGTTCTGAACGGCCAACACGCCTGCTCCTGCTTAGGCCGCAGAACAGGCACAACAGTCTCCCGGGCACGTCTGAAAGCCACGAGGCAAAGTCGCCGTCGTCGTCGCCAAACTGCATCCAAGAGAACGCAAATCGACCGACGGCCAGGCGCCAGGGGGGCAGGTTTTCTGCAGCTCAAATTTGATGGTGGGTGGAGTCTATTGTTTATGAAAAAAACATACAAGCAACAAAATGCGAGATTTGGAATTTGAAAAAATAAAACAATCGGATAAGAAAGGATTTATTATTATTTATCTTTATTACGTGTTATTTTGAATGGGAATATCCGTCCGTTGTTAATTGACCCACAACTTCAGAGTGAAAACATCCAATTCTACACAAACGACGTCACGACATTTTTAGCAAAAATCATTGCCTAATTACAAATGATAATGTCAAGTTTTTATCGATGCGCGTTTTTACGCTGATGTGAACAAAAATACGTTGCGTAAAACGATGACGAGAATAGATTTGTAAACATTCCGAACAGGTCGTTTGACGATCGTTTTATGTCTTTTACTCCACGACTTTTACGCAAATAACCTTGACTCATTGCCAAACCACGCGTGCGAGTATGCGTTGCCGCTTTTGAATAAAGTGTACACGTTTTGAATGAAAGCCAAGCTATTTTTTTTGTTTCTTCAATTGTTCGGACTTCGGAAACAAAAAAAAACAATTTAAACTTTGAAAACTGCGCAATTTCCCGAGCCGATGCCTGATATGCATGACTGTAGTCCTGTGGTCTCAGGGCAAAATGTTCGCACAATGATTCTGTTCATTCATTTCTTGTAACGGCTGGCAAAGCGCGTGAAGGTTTCTCAGTATTCAAAATAATTATGTTAGATAGCTAAACATTCAATAATCTCAGACAAACAGAAAACTGCCCATCTATTATTACAAGCATGAACAAATAAAAGGACCCACTGCACGTTGCTAATGACAACGGATAGGTGGATTTATCAGGGTTTATCCTTTTATTGAAGGCGAGAACAGTTGTACAGAATAGAAGACACTGTCATAAATATGGGGAAGATCTATTTATGTGTAATTTTCAGATAGACTGTAGCCAAGAAGATTTTCGGCTTCAGAAAGACTGAATGCTGCGCGTGCACCTGAAAAATGAGAACAACCGATTATGGTTGATGAACTTGATGACGTATGAAAAGCACCATGACTAATGATAGAAAAATGGCAAAAGAATGCACTCAAAAGAGTGCCGCCAAAACCATCAAATCTTACGCTGGTAAACACTGTGATAGCGGCCTGTGCTCGGTTTACCTGAAAGATAAGGCGCCATAAAACTGAAAAAACGTGAAAACGTGATAACAAAACGCTACTTTTGTCAAACTGTATAACGTTAGAGTGCTGACGAAAAATAAAAACAACGAAATTTCGCTTCTGTGTGAATCTGTGTTTGCCAAACAGACAATATTTTTTAAGAAACCCTGCGCAAGCATCGATTTCAAAAAACAAACAAAACAAAAACCACAAAAAAGTGTTAGCTTATGCGTGCTGTTTGTTGTTTGCAAACAGAATGTTGTTTGCAATATTTCGAGCCACATACATACAAATGTAAACGTGCAGACAACAACCAGTTTCGTGCGCAAAACTTGTTGAACAGAAATTGCGCAAAAAAATGCCGAAAACAAGCCAAAAGAAACACAACCAAACGTATGAACACGCGTAGGATGCTTGAGCATAATTCATCGCAAATTTCACCATTGCTTTCAGTTTTCAATAATGCCACAGTGTGTTCGTCGGTACTACGCACAATAACGCAGCGGCAGTTTGTGTGCGTTATTGAACATACACCTTGCGTTGCGACTCGGACAAGTACAAAACTGAGCTTTTACATGTAAAACTACTGACTGGCTGTATTTGAATTGAACTGCTCTGATTGGTTGTTGTGTGAGTTGTTTCAAATGTTGAAATAGAGGTTTTTAGATTTACACTGCTTTGTTCCAGCGGTGTTTTGTTGGTCACTGAAATACTCAGTTTGGCTGAATTTCAGACTGTACTGAAGCTGAATTATGTAGCCTCGACAGGCATGGGTATTGGGCAAGCTCGAACCGCCATGAAAACTTTGAAAACCATGCCAAACGCAAACAGTAACATCATTTGAACAGAACAACTTTGACAGTTTGACAGCAATTCAACTTCAGCTTTTTTCGTCATAATCGTTTCGAAATTTTGCTTTTCAGCGGTCTGCTGGATCAATGGAGTTGTCTCAATCAGAGGCTCTCAGTCAATTATTGTCTCATTGAATGATTACCGGATTGTTGGCGTTTTGCAACGTTTTTCTTGCAGAAGTACACGTTTATAGGTTTGGGTGTCCAACTTCAATACCAAAGACAAACCAATTGCTAACGCAAGCTTGGGAATATCGAATGACACGATTTCAGCATTGAGGATGTTTGAGGGTTGCGCATGTGATTGTGAATCGCAATTGGCAGTCCGAAGAGTTCAAACTGTGTGGTGGGCGGGGTTTAGCGCTGTAACTGTAGGTGTTGATGAATATTCAATGAGTTGTGAGTGACGTCACGTTCGCGCATATTATTCGCAGCGATTTGGTGTGCGTCAAATGGTCAGGCGACGACGATAAATATATGCACGCTCACACGTTGTGTGTGAATCATCCAAAAACATTATACCGTACTAGCCTATTGACCCGAGCTCATGTGGCTTAATCAATGCCAAGCCTTTTTGGTGAAGTGGCATTGACTTAGAAAGAAAAAACAGTAACGTTTACTGATAAATAACCCTGAAGAAAATCTACCTTGTGCTGCCGTGAAGTCGCCTACAATACAATATTTTTTAATGTATTCAAATAAATAAAAAATGCAAAGTTTATGATTTTGCTATTTTTACCCGTTTACCCTAACCGAAGGCAAGCCTTTTTGTAAGTGAAGTAAAATTGAATAAAAAATATAAAAACTAACGTTTTTTTCATTTACCCGTTTTAAAAAGCTAATGCTTTTTTACCCGTTTACCTAAGCCAAGCCTTTTTTGTAAAACGAAAATGCGAAGTTTATGATTTTGCTATTTTTACCCGTTCACCCTAACCTAAGTCAAGCCTTTTTGTACGTTAAGTAAGATTGAATAAAAAATACAAAAATTAACGTTTTTTTCATTAAAAATACCCGTTTTAAAAAGCTAATGCTTCTTTTACCCGGTTACCCTAACATAAGCCAGGCCTTTTTTCTAAAGTGAAAATGAATAGAAGAAACAAAAAAGTGACGTTTATAATTTCGTTTTGCAGTCATTGCTTCTTTTTACCCGTTTACCCCAACATGACCCAAACATTTTGCAAAGTGAAAATGAATGGAAAATACCATTTCGACCCAATTAAAAAACTAACTTTTTTCAAAGACGGTTTTGTTACATGTTTCGCAGTCGCTCGTCAAGTTTTGAGCAGCAACAATTGCCAGTTGCCCATCGTGCGTTACGTTGAAATTATCGCTCATAACCATGGAGTATCAATTTGAAAATGAAACATGGAGTATCAATTTCAATGAAATTTACTTGTTTTGAATCCAAAGTGCAACTTGCAATGCCGATGTCGATGTGCGTTTTGCAACCCGATTTTTAAAAACAAAAAAGTTCAAACTTTTTCAAAGACGGTTTTGTTACATCTTTCCCAGTCGATCATCAAGTTTTGATCAGCAACGCTTCCATTTGCCTATGCTGCGCTGAACTGTCTCTGTTGACCAAAGAGTATCATGATGACTCCAGCTATGAAGAGAGACGTTTTGAGAAAACAATCTCAACTGGCATTAATAAAAAAATAGGTTAAGGAAATTGAGATGGAGTTTTCTTAAGTAGCAAAAAAGGGCGCCAATTCAAATTGCAAAAAAGTGCCACACACACACGCACGCACAGACACTTTGTAAATTTAATAATATAGACTAGCCAATGGACCCGAGCTTAATCAATGCCAAGCTTTTTGGTGAAGTGGCATTGAAGTAAAAAGAAAAAACAGTAACGTTTACTGAATAACCAATCTGAAGAAAATTTACTTTGTGCTGCCGTGAAGCCGCCTACAATACAATATTTTTTAATGTATTTAAATAAATAAAAAATGCGAAGTTTATGATTTTGCTATTTTTACCCTTTCACCCTAACCTAAGTCAAACCTTTTTGTTAGTGAAGTAAAGCTGAATAAAAAGTAAAAAAATTTACGTTTTTTCAATTACCCGTTTTAAAAAGCTAATGTTTCAATTACCCGTTTATCCTAACATAAGCGAAGCCTTTTTGTAAAGTGAAAATGCTAAGTTTATGATTTTGCTATTTTTACCCGTTCACCCTAACCTAAGTCAAGCCTTTTTGTAAGTGAAGTAAGATCGATTTTACCCGTTTACCTAAGCCAAGCCTTTTTTGCAAAGTGAAAATGCGAAGTTTATGATTTTGCTATTTTTACCCGTTCACCCTAACCTAAGTCAAGCCTTTTTGTAAGTTAAGTAAGATTGAATAAAAAATATAAAAATTAACGTTTTTTTTCAATTACCCGTTTTAAAAAGCTAATGCTTCTTTTACCCGTTTACCTAAGCCAAGCCGTTTTTGTAAAGTGAAAATGCGAAGTTTATGATTTTGCTATTTTTACCCGTTCACTCTGACCTAAGTCAAGCCTTTTTGTAAGTTAAGTAAGATTGAATAAAAAGTATAAAAATTAACGTTTTTTCAATTACCCGTTTTAAAAAGCTAATGTTTCTTTTACCCGGTTACCCTAACATAAGCCAAGCCTTTTTTGTAAAGCGAAAATGAATAGAAGAAACAAAAAAGTGACGTTTTAAATTTTGTTTTGCAGTCATTGCTTCTTTTTACCCGTTTACACCCAACATAACCCAAGCCTTTTGCAAAGTGGAATGAATGCTAAATACCATTGCGACCCAATTAAAAAAACTGACTTTTTTCAAAGACGGTTTTGTTACATCTTTCGTCAAGTTTTGAGCAGAAAAAGCTAATGCTTCTTTTACCCGTTTACCTAAGCCAAGCCTTTTTTGTAAAGTGAAAATGCGAAGTTTATGATTTTGCTATTTTTACCCGTTCACTCTGACCTAAGTCAAGCCTTTTTGTAAGTTAAGTAAGATTGAATAAAAAGTATAAAAATTAACGTTTTTTCAATTACCCGTTTTAAAAAGCTAATGTTTCTTTTACCCGGTTACCCTAACATAAGCCAAGCCTTTTTTGTAAAGCGAAAATGAATAGAAGAAACAAAAAAGTGACGTTTTAAATTTTGTTTTGCAGTCATTGCTTCTTTTTACCCGTTTACACCCAACATAACCCAAGCCTTTTGCAAAGTGGAAATGAATGCTAAATACCATTGCGACCCAATTAAAAAAACTGACTTTTTTCAAAGACGGTTTTGTTACATCTTTCGTCAAGTTTTGAGCAGCAACAATTGCCATTTGCCCTCCGTGCGTGAGCAGCAACAATTGCCATTTGCCCTCCGTGCGTTACGTTGAAATTATCGCTCATAACCATGGAGTATCAATTTGAAAAGAGGTATCATGATGACTTTCAGCTATGAAGAACGGCGTTTTGTGTAAACAATTTCAAGTGATATTAAAAATAGATAAAGATTGAGATTGAGATTGATGTGAAGCTTTCTTAAATAGCAAAAATACTAAAAATAGCAAAAAATGGGCGCCAATTCAAAAGTGTGACGGACAGACAGACAAATTGTAAATTTAGTAGTAATAGATTACCTCCCCCCCCCCCCCCCCCCCCAAACCCCCCCCCCCCCCACAAAAACCCCCCCCCCCCCCCCCGCGGGCCAAAAGAACCCCCCCCCCCCAAAAACCCCCCCCCGGGAATGTAGAAAACTGTTTTAAACCCCACACCCAAAAAACAAACACAAAAAAAATAAATTCAGTGGTTGGTTGCAGTAAAAAAAATGAAATTTTCCTACCAAAGGCCCCAATTGAATGAGTTAATGGTAATTTCGTTACAAAAGGCTGTTGTAAAAGGAAATTTCTATGTAGAGTAGAAGTTTCTGCGACTTCCTTCTTGCCATGGAAGCTATTTTTGCCATTTTGCCCACCTCTAAAAATGGTTTCCAAATAACCCCCCCCCCAAAATCAACCCCCCCCCCCAAACATAAACCCCCACCCCCAGAAGTCGCTGAAGAAATAAACCCCCATGGGGGTTTATTAGAGGTAATACGGTATTCGTCGAGTTCATCGGGTTTTTATATTATCAATTTTTTTGGTTCTGCGACTTAGTGCGTGTCTAGAGAGACGTGTAGGGTATCACTTTGCCAATTTTGAATTCCCGCGTCATGCATGAAACTGGTTGCTGCGGGCATTGTGTCTCGCGACAAAAATAAAAGATCATACCCGACAAAACGCCGCCCAATCGGAATATCACTATCCGAATTTCAAAAACTGTGCATGCGAAAGAAGTCCGCCAAAAAAGGTTTTTTTATTTGGCAGTTCGCCATTCACGACTTTTTGATCAGACTTTCAAAACCGATTTAAACCGCCAAAAAGAAAAACAAGTTTTTCCTAAAAATCACGCCGCAAATTTCCGGTAATCTTCGACAGTTTTCCAGCGCAATAGCAGCATTCGAGGCCTCGCAACAGCGCGCAGTACATTTGTTGAGACGTGGACTCGCAATCGAGCAATCTCGCCAACGTGCACGTCGTTCGGCCTGGAGTTTTTCGGATTTCATTTTTTTTTGAAAATTCTAACAGTGAACTGCAACAAATGCGTATTGAAATGACGATGAAACACTGTTTCATTCATGTGCTTGGTGACTTACATCCAATAATACCGTATTACCCCCATTAAACCCCCCCCCCACCATTAACCCCCCCCCCCCCCCAATAAACCCCCACCCCCCCCCCCCCGACAAGTTACTGAATAATCCCCCCACAAATAATCCACCCATGGGGGTTGTAAATTGGAAACCTGTTTGAAACACATACCCAGCGAATTCAGTGGCTGAATGCAGTGACATTGGTGAAAAATACCAAAGGCCCCAAAGGGATGAGTTAATAGTAATTTCATTACAAAAGGCTGTTACAAAAGGAAATTTCTGTGAAAAGTAGAAGTTTCTGCGACTTTCTTGACTGCCATGCAAGGTATTTTTGCCATTTTTCAACAAACCCCCACCCCTAGAATTTGTTTGTAAATAAACCCTCCCCCCCCACCAAAAAACCCCCACCCCTAAAAGTCGCTGACGTATTAATCCCCCATGGGGGTTTATTGGGGGTAATACGGTAGTCAATCAATAGTGTTTCGAAACTTCTAGTTTCTCATCATATACATCTGCAGTTGCTCAAAACTAACCATAGCGTTGAATGCCGTTGATTTATCATCAACACTGGTGTGCAGTATCCTAAACACTCAAAAACAACCGACCAAGATTTGAAAGCGTTTTTATCTTGGTCGGTTATTTTTCTGAGTCCTAGCAGTTCGCTACAAATTCAAAAGCAAAAAAAGCAAACTCACCTCCCCACTGCCAACTGTGACCTGGGAAAATTTGTCGGCGTATTCTTCGATGAGCCACGCTTATTGGTTGGCTAACGGAAATCACGATGAGGGAAATCCAAGATATTGCGAATATGCAGTTGGCAGGGTAACTCAATGACATGTTGATTATTTGGTTTCGAGCTGTAATTCTTCAGAACTCTAGTGGAACTGAATTTTTGCAGAATATATATAGCGCTGCTTCAAATCGTAGTCACTTTGACAGCAGTTTTTCATTAAAACTGTCCTTTTGTTGAACTCATCTGTTTTTGTTATTTTATAAATAAATAGTGCGTGTTTTTCGTGCATTCAAACAAAAGCGTCCTCTATTGATATTGACTTTCTTTCAAGCGATTTTGAAGAAAGCGTGTTAGATGCTTTTCATTTCACATGTCATTTTTTGGTTAACCTTTTTTCAATTGAATTCAATCATTTCGTTTTCATTGTCAGAAGAAACTTTAACGCTGCACAAATTTGGTGAAAGTTTCTGAAAAATGTGAAAAGTGTGCAAAGAGGTCAAGTCTGATATGACCGAAGGCTTTTCGAACATATGAAGTGCATGCGTCTTTTTCGCCACATAAAACCTGTTTTTTCAGATGTTCAGCAGAAAAGAAATTCAATTCAATTCGGGTTTTTGGTCAAACATTTCACCAAACTTCGGGTTTCGCAAGATTTATTCCTCAAGAATCACAAAAACGCCGCACCGACAAAGCCAAAATTAATAACGTAAAGAGCACCAAACTGAGCATCAAAGTGAACTAAGTGATGAAATTTCACGTTAACAATAACTTTTAAACCAAAAAAACATCAAGCAACACAACCGAGTTTCATTCACCAACAACCTGGGACCAAAAAAGCAATGAAATCAACACAAGCTGAAAAGTAGTCGATTTCAACCATTCGATGTCGATCCAAAACAATGAAATCAACAAAACAAGAGACAAAGTTACAAACAAAAACATAGCCGATTCAAAACGAGTCACTCATTTCCACCAAATCTCGATTGCCGTTTTCATCGTCTTCCTGTGAAAAAAAACGAAAAAACATGAACGCATAAAAAAGTGAAATGCAGCGCGCTGATTGGCTGCATCGAACTGCAACGACCAGCTGCAGTCGCACGGGCTGCGGGATTTTCCAGATGGTCGAAAAATATCCGCTCACGTGCAGCCTGGCTGATGCTATGAACCATTGGTGCGACTCCCGCAGTGGGCTGAGTGGCAAAGAACAACAACAACAACGAATGAACAAAACAGAACGAACACAACGAAATTACTGTTCGTTCGTTTGATTGCTCAACAACAACAAGTACAGTCGTACCAGTTCTTCGCCACTTGATGCGTCACTGTCCAAGACAATATCACCCTGATTCTCAGGTTCATTTGACGGTGTCCGCACGCCCTCCTCTGAGTCGTCATTCTCAACTTCATCGCCGTCGTCAGGGTTGTCGCTCTCAACTGCGTCCTGATTAAAAATGTATTTTTCCAGGTTTTCTCGTCTTTTCCAGCATTTCGAATTTTTTTGTTTGAAATTGAGACTACCGCACGTTGTTCCAACATAACATTAAGCTGTTTATTGGAACCGCAAACTAATTAGTTAGGTTAAGTATTCATTTGGCAGTTTTCAAACAACTCCACCTCATTCACCTGGTTGTCTTCGAGCATCACCTCGTTTTCCTCTCTTTCACCATCACTCTCAGCGTTGCTCGCATCGATTTCTTGCGTCAAGATCAACTGGTCCTGCGACGAAAAAGCGAAACAAACTCAGCAAAGTCGAAAATCAAAAGTCAGATACATAGCCGTAGCAGCTGCTTCAAGCTGAGCAACACTGTACTGATTGGTTAGCAAAGCTGTCATCATGCCATATTGCAAAAGCTAAACAGTTTTGTTGTGATGTCTGGGTCTGGCGAATTGCGTGTGCGATATTAAACGTACACTGTTCTGGGTTAGCACTGGCTAACATCGTTGAAATTTTAAAATACTGTTTGTTCATTCATCCAACTTTGCACGCCTGTCCGCTTCACTTGACTTTTGCAACCAACCCAGACAACCATTTAGCCACCGAAATTTGGCATCTTCGGATGATTCCGAATCCGGTGGGGAAGGCGGGCGGGAGAGAGAAGTGGGGGGGGGGGGGAAGAGGCGTGCTTCAACCAAAATAAAAAAAATTGGCGCGCACATCGATGTTGCGATGCTTGACGGGCGCGATCTTGACAGCGTCCGCAGCGCCTGCGACCGTGAGCGCGTTCTGAATCTCGCCCAACTGGACGTCCATGTGCACGCGGAGGTCGGCCACCAGGCGCACCAGTGACTTGTTGACTTTCTAGCAGCACAAAAACACATTTCCATTTATTTTATTTCATGAACAGCAGACAACGCCGTTGAAACTGTCTGAACAGCAATGCGGACCATAGTTGTGATTGTCTCAGACGGGTCACCATTTTGAATGAATGAACTTTGAGAACGAGCTGCTGATTGGCTGTTCCACCGAATGAGTGCGTGCTGCATGCACTGCGCCTCCACAGCAGCAACAATAATGCACGTGGTCACCAGCCAATCAGCCGCTTGCACACGATCACACAACTCGACCTTCTGTTTGGCGCTCTTCACGGTGTCACAGATGCGCATCAGCTGCCGGCGACCGTGGCGCAACTGCCGGAGCACGTCGACGAACGTGGCGACGTTCTCGCGGTTGATCGCCTGCTCGAGCAACGCCACGAGGCCGCTGTCCGCGTCGCCCAGTCGTCGCACCCAGACGCTCGCGAAGCGCACGCACGTCTGCAGCGCCGCCGGGCGACGAGCGTACTCCTGACGTGTGTTGTTGTTGTTGGGATTTTCAGGCGATGTTTTTAGCCAGGGCTAACCCAGAGAAGCGTACAGAACGCCATTGAGTAGGGCGCCCATCAAGTTTACTCTGTCATTCAGTGCCTATGTACACCCTTCGGCGGGACTCGATCCCCCGAGCGCACAGACTGTAGACTGCACTACCACCAGGCCACGAGGGTGACAGTGTGTGCTGTGCTGTAGGTGGCTTGGTGGAACGTGTCGTGTCGCACAGACAGGCAAACACGCATGACAGCAGCTGATCGGACGCATAATACAGGAAAGAGATGCAGACAGGCATCATCCGGAGAAAAAGTTTTGCAACCTACGGGTGGGAATCGAGCCCACGTCCCTGCATGTCTGTCCAAAAATGGAACACGAAAAACATTTGTGCCAAAACCCACTGCCAATAATAATAATAATCCAATAACAACCCAATGAGCAACAGTAAAGTTAATCAGTGGAGCGTGTGCCTTGTTAATTTCCATTTCCCATCTCCGTTGCTCTGCAGTCGCACGCAAACATCGCCAATTCCCGTGGTTGTATTGACGCGATGCACAGCGTGGACACACGTGGGCACCGTCTTCGGTGGTCGTTCATTTACCAATTGGCATGCACTGACCGACCCGTTGCAGCCAGCGTGACACAATCCAATCAGCCTGTTCGTATTTAGAAAAACCAGATCAACACAAACACGAACCGATTTTCCGATCAGCTCGACCGCTGCATCGAAGATCCTGATCACATCCGCCCAATTGACGAGCGCCGTCCGCCGTTTGCGCTCCTTTTCGTCGTCGTCGTCAATCGCCTCAAACGCTTTGCGACCGCACTGACGTTCGGTGAAGTCGATCAGATTCAGCCACAGCTGACGATAGAACACGTTGAATGTGTACCTGATCAGCGGGAATTGGGACTATCAAATGGAAATAAACTGAGACTGGAGAGAGTTTCTCATTTCTTAGGAACAGTCAGTTCGAATCATATGGAACCAATGCGTCAATATAATGCATAATGCGTCAATATACTCAGTTTCCGTGCGGCAGTTCCCATATAAATTTTAAATGTGAAACAACCTAATTTGTTTGTTATGTGAATTGTTCATTCACACAACATGTTTTACCGCAAATTTGCCGCGTCTTTTGTGTGCGGCTACATGCTGCGTATGATTGGCTGCACTATTATACGTCAGTGATGTATGGCAACGTGATCTTGTCCGTTTCACATATCGAGTCACATGTCCCCTATCACCATGGTAACGTATTCCAGTCTTCACATGTTCATTTCCACCGTTTATTCAAAGCGTAATGATTGAAAAGGAAATTGAATTGTTTGAAATTTATACGGCCTGCTACCAATTCTTTAAGGAACCATGTGACCTTATGGACTAAGTTCCACCGCTGATCACCAAAGAAACCACTTTATTTAAATTTACTTATGTCATCCTGTGCGGACGTTTCCGAAACGACCAGCCGATCAACCACGGTTACCAACTACTACATTAGTCCGCATGGCAGTCGTTTACTTTTCGCGGCCTTCTTAGCGATTCTTGTCTCGATCAGTTGGATCTGCTGCATCTGGTCCGGACTAACAGCATCCGAACGCTATCTACAGCGATTGTTGGTTGATGAAACTTTTGAGGCCGCTCAGCGCAAGAACCGCGACGGTTAAACGGCCAATTTCTCGGTAACGCTAACCGCCTTAACCCGTCGCTACGCATAATGACCCTCTACGAGGTGTACCGACGACCGATCCGGCAGTCGTATCGAGCGAGCCACTGTTCCGGTGCGACCGTGTTTCAGTTGGTCACAGTGGCAGTGACAATCGTTTGCCCACTATTGATCGCCTACCGGAGTCAGGGATTCTGGATCAAAACCAACACGTATATTGAACAACCGGAGGTTCACTTCAAACACCAGTACGTCATCATTCTGCAGGTAACGGCTGAATTCAGTATCTGCAGTGATAGACGTACGTGGAAGAACGGAACTGTTTGGGAGCCAAAGTCCGAAGCAACCATAAGCAATTCCAATAGTCCACCTGTTAAAGAACATAGAAGACTACATGTGACTAATTCCGAAACAGGCCCAGTATCAAATTTACTGTCAGACCATATGGGACCTGAAACAGGTCCAACATCAAATTTACTGTCAGACCGTATGGGACCCGAAACAGGTCCAGTATCAACTTTACTGTCATCAGACCATATGGGACTAATTCCGAAACATGTCCAAATGTCAAAGTTACTGTCACAGAGCACTCGCGCCGACGAGTACGTCATGTGGAGCACGTATCCAGCGCTGAATCGACTGGCCGCGAGCCGTCAGCGGGTCAGCGCGCTCGTCAGCAGTGAAATCGACGAGAACGGCGATGGACTGACGGATCTGATCTCCGTTCGCATTCGAACGCCACACTACGCGCATTTAGCGGTGCAGAGCGTTCGAGCGCTGCTGATCTTCGACTATAAACTCGCGCTACACTCGAGGCTGCAAATGGAGACGGCTGTGTTCGTTGACGAATCAACGGTGATACCGGAGCTCCAGGTAATATCGTTTCTTCTGGTTCTACGACACAATGCTTGCGTAGATCGGACAGCAGTTTCATGCGTGACGCGGCAATTCAAAATTTCTGAAGCTATCCTGAAGTGCGTGAGACATGACCGGGTCACAAAGGCAAATTTAAGATACCGCATCAATCATGAAATAACATTCTCTCCTTTCAACGACGGCAAGCAAATGCACCGAGTCACAGAACCAAAAAATTTATAATAGTTTTAAATTTTCGACTGGTCAATTGTAATTGGCCACCCGTTTTGGAAGACAATTGAATCCAGTTGACATTCGGACAACATGCAGACTACACGTCGAAGGCAACCTAAAACTGGTGCAGTACCAGCCGCTGTGGTACCGCGGTCGTGACACGCGCTACGACGAGCCGATTGTGGCGACGCACGCGCATGCTACGACGGCCGGTCAACTGCGAGCGGACGAACATTTATGGGCAAATGTGCTCCGTCGCTATCACAGTCGCAACACCTCGACCACGTTGTTAGTGGGAGTGAAGTGAAGTGGAGTGGAGTGAAGTGGAGTGGAGTGGAGTGGAGTGGAGTGTAGTGGAGTGGAGTGAAGAGAAGTGAAGTATTCCTTAACCGAGTGACTTAGAAGATTGAAAAATCGCCTTGCTGATTGGCGTCAACAATTTGAGGTGTGGGTGAGCTTCGACTGATCCTGGGCTCCAAACAGCAAATGTTTTGCAACGTCTGTTGTTCAGCCAGGTCAAATTGTGCACTGCAGTAAAGTGCACTATATCAACAGTGAGGCAATGTAACCAACACTGTAATTTTGTTTTACTTCGTACATTTTGTCCGTGCACATCCGTGCTGGAACGAAACTGAACTGAACTGAAGGAAGATACACTTCAGGTCGCCAGAAATGCACACCTGGACGCCGACTATCGTCGAAAGCGCCGCGCCAATCGAAGGCGCTCACGATCATGGCGAGGACGAAACGTCGGTCGACTTTGAGCTATTGGTCGACGTTCGCGTGCGACCACAGAGCATCGAGTACTACTGTGGTTTCTGGGAGCTGATCAAGTGGGCCTGGGTGCAGTATCTGAGTGTGCTCGTGATTTTCGTGCTGCTCGCCGCGAGACTCCGCGAGTGCGTGCTTCGCAATCGGCTCGTTGCTGCTATTCCGCAGCCGGTCCCATTGCTCGCCACCATGTGATCAATCGTGTTGCGTCACGAACACGATAGACGGTGAACGTTTTTTTCTGATCACCCACCATGTATTTTTATTGCATTTCAACTTTTCGTGTGATTGCCTGTCTGGCATAGCTGCGGAAGATACCGGCTTTGTGTCGTTGTGCAATTTTCGTGCATTCTTATGTAATTTTGATTCACCGTCAACGTTTTTTTTTTCTTCCACTGCGTGCGATTTGCTCCAGAGATACCATTCCCACCCGCTGTTAAAAAAAACCAACGTAATCAGAACCACCATAATAAATCACCACTGCCGAACTCGCATTGCACCACTTTCATGTTTTGACGAAGGCCTAAACACCGAAGATGCCATATCACCACAGTACAAAAAGTCCACATGTGCGACGGTCTGCTGGGCCGTGGCGAATCTGCCGCCATTGCGGTCTCAACGGAAAATCCGGATTAAAAAACAAAAAAAATTAGACCCCTAACCCTAGTCTCAAGAATGAACGCAAATGCGGGCGCCTCGCAAAGAGGCTCGTTTACCACAATCAAACGTCCAAGTTCACGTGCTAAACGGTCGGCTTCTTCGGAGTTCTCAGAGCTCAAACTAGTTCTCGAAGCGGAATGCTCGCTTCCAAATCTACCGCGCACCGCGCGACCCGAATTTCCGTTTAGCCTCGCTAGACCATAACCATCGCCAGCTTACAATCGTTGTTCACCGTATTTCACACACTGGCGTATGATGGACCACCCACCAACCGATTTATGGCGAGCAAATTCGTGTCGGTCGTCAGTCGTTCGTCGTCCGCATCGAGCATTTGCTGTCTCACCTCTGGGGTACAGGTACGGACCAGCAATTGATTGGCCAACGTCGCGCACACGTGCGCCCTGGTGATCGCGACTGAACGCCGTGTAGCAGCTGAAAC
>JASANC010000891.1:0-48682 GCA_030248135.1 Theristus sp. LFF4_11 | reverse complement strand
AACAAACTTTCAAACTAGGAGCTTGACTTGAAACTGTCCGTGCTAATTTGCGCGCGCTTTTGCAAAGAACCCCATGCATGGCCCGTCGAGCTCGAGGATTATATAATGAACAAATAAACAAGAAACCGTTATTGCTTATTTTTACTTGGTTCCTTGCATAAAATCTGATTTCAAAATTTTAGATTCACCCACAAACAAAGGTGCATGCAGCACTACAACCCAATGTGCTTCATGTGACTTCACGTATCCTGTTACTATGGAAACCATGAATTGATCACGTTGCTCCGATCACAAAAAAATTGATTTGCCGTACAATGAATTTGTTGCTATCAAAAATCAAAAACCTGAACTGTTAAATGGCATCGAGTAATAAACCGAATTCGTTTCTGTTGGCCGTTGCTGGTCAAATCACGGAAATCTTTGTGAGTTGTCGATTTGCGACCACGTTTAAAAAATTTAAAATTAAAATTTTAATTTTCACTGGTTTCAGTATCCTGAAGCGGATAATATCGATTGCAAATACATGTTTCATCACGGACCAGACTGGCAACTTGTGGCGGTATGAAATTGTTACACCCGTTTGTAAAACTGTCTTACATTTTTTCACGTTAAAATTACATTTCATAGGGAATGGAACAAGCGGTGTCTCAGTTGAATCACAGTTCTCAAGTGGAAGGTCAACAAGGAAAATTTGTGCTCAACTTTCCCATTGAAGTGACGTTCAGAGCGACCTGCGCCTTTGGGTGTGAGTTCTGAAAGTTTGTACTTGATGCACAATTTGAAAAAGGTACGTGATATTTTTTCAAACGTTTTAGGGCCTCAATTGATTCTCTGTTGCTACGGACAGGATCTTTTTGGCAAGTCGATTATTCGTGGCTACGGTGCAGTGCATTTGCCAATTTCTCAGGGAAGGTATGTGTGTGTGTGGTGTGGTTCCACTGCTTTGAGATAACGAGATGGCCGGACCTTCCGAAAGTGCACCGTCAACGGTCTTCAATGACCACAAACAAAGTGATGTGTGCGCCTAAAGAAACAGTTCGAGTTCGCGTGTCACAATTTCAAAACGGACAAATTTTTACAATTCAGGCACACACGTGACGTCGCCCTGTTTACCCCAGAGCCCTCCTCAGAACTGCAACGAATGGCCGGATGGTTGACCAGCAGACGTCCTGAGTTTGCTGATCCGAGATTTGTGGCGCAAGGCGACAGTCGTGAAAGTTGGTACAGTATAGTTGTGACCCACGTGTTTTCAATTTTCTAGTTTTCAAACCCTCAAGTTCAGCACAGTGGCCGACTATCAAGTTTCTGGCAACTAAGTTTTGTATCTTTCTATCTACCGAGAACGTCTACTGAAAACTTCTTTAGCAGACTTTCTTAGCGTCTAACCTTGATTTCCAAACGTTCACCGTCGGGTCTACACGAACACACTTTTTCCCAGGGTTCTGACTGCAATGTTGTTCCTGAAATTCATGTCGTTTATGGGGTATCATCACGCAAACATTGAGCCGGGTGGCCACTTTTCAATGCCAAACACCTCGCAGTAACGCGCGTCAGCTCTCGCGGGCGTTGTCGCGTCGAGCTGAACATCGTGCTGAAGGACGTGAAAGCGCTCGGCTACGACAACTGTGCGCGCGGCGTGCAGACGCTGAGCGAGTTCGCGCTGCAGTTGCCGCCGACAATCACGGGCGACAGTGACCAACCAGCGGCAAGTGCGGCTGCTGCGCCGGCTATAATTGAACCGGAATCCGCCGGCTCTGCGTTGCCGCTGCCCGAAACGGGCTCGAGACGTGGCTCGGCGGCTCGGGCACGATCGCCACGCAAACCGCAACAGCAGCCGCTCAGTCCCGATCAAGGTGGGCGAACTCTCAGAGGACGTTACACGAAATTGCCTACTAGTATCTAGATAAATACGTGTTTATGGTGTAATAAAACGCATGTTATACGTGAGCGAGATTTTAGTAGCCAGTAGCCCCTTTGGTGGTCGGCGCGTTCACGTGTTTCGGCACATACGAACGGCAATTTTGGCAATGCTTTTACTCCAGGGCTAACCAAGAAAAGCGTACAGAGAACGCCGTCGAGTAGGGTGCCCATCGAGTTTTGCTGCCATTAAGTGCCTATACACCCCTCGGCGGAGCTCGATCCCCCGAACGCACAATCGCGCAACCACGCAGGCCACGAGGGTGACTGACAGTAACGTTTCAGTGCAAGATTTGAAGTGATTTAT
Source organism: Theristus sp. LFF4_11 (assembly GCA_030248135.1). Lineage (NCBI taxonomy): Eukaryota > Metazoa > Nematoda > Chromadorea > Monhysterida > Xyalidae > Theristus > Theristus sp. LFF4_11. Next base: position 46,458 of record JASANC010000891.1, on the reverse strand, counting down.
TTCATCTTAAGGCTCCGATCTTGAAGGCACCAGTGCAGGAGAAGAAGCCGTTGCAAGCAGCTCCGGCTCAGCCACGGAGGCACGTTTGCCCACGCGACTGGAGCCGTTGAGTGAACGAATGAGCGAATGAACAGCCAACAGCATTTGTGTATTTGCACATTCAAGCACTTTTGCTTTTACTCAGGCTGGCAAAAACATTCACTTCACTTTTTTATTTTGTTTTAAACTTGTGCGATGAACTGTATAGTTCAATTTGCTTGCCAGTTTTTTTCAGATACCAACAGTTTATAACAGCGACTAAACATGAACGTTTGAGCAAACTTTGTAAAATTCATTTTCAATCTCATTTTATGTTGAAAAACTTAAATAAGTTTGTCCAAAAAATGTGAAAGTTTGATAAAATGGAGTGAGAAAAGTTTCGTCCCGTAACGGGTTAGTTATAATCTACGCGAAACCCTCGATTTTCTCATGCTCAAGCAATGTGTACAAACATCGAAACAGCACAAAGTACAAGTATCCTGTTTGATTGTAACAATTAACAAACAACAAACCTGCACCAGCACGAGCCAATCAGCACGGGTGGTCGTGGTGGTTCAAACGTCTTTAGTGCTGTACCGTTTGAGTTTGTACAATCGAAAGTTTGTTAAAAAAACACAGCGGCAGTGCTAGGCACCCATACACAGTTACGAATGGCACAATGGAAGCAGATTTCAGAAATCAATCATTCGCTGTTTCTTCTGTTCAATGGCATCAATGATCGGCTGGCGTTTAGTTTGATAGCGCCGTTTCAACTCCTCGATTTCACGGTCCATCTCGTGGTCAAGCATATTCAGTCGAGACTCCAAATCCGAGTCACTCAGATCACGTAGCTGTGGAAAACAGAATTAGACGTTTTCGTTGCGATGCACGTCAATATCAAATAATTGAATGGTTCTGTAGCTCAATAAGTGCCTTTAGCGATCTTTTAGACATCACGACGATCTGAAGAATCCAAACACCAGCACCAAGAACAGGCCAGATGAACGTTTTTGCCACCAAATCACTCAATTTCAAATCAAAGCTCGCATTTAGACCTCATGGAACCCTACCAACAACCAATCAGTGGGTATCTGCTTACAAAAGCTCTGCTCAAACCTGAAACTCACAAAATCAAAGTCATTATCAGTGAACGGTCGTGACTGTTTCCCGTGGAATTGAACCGACGCCGCTGCAGACGACTCACGAGACGTCGCCAGTCTGCTCACGTTGTGCACGCCAGCGCCTTGCCCCGTTTGGCCGGGCTCACTAAGCACCGAAGCACTCGTGCCTAGGCCCAGTGACGTGCCTGCGCCGCTGCCGCCTGCGCTGCCCCCCGCTGCGTTGTCCAGCCGCTGCAGGAAGTACGGCCTGCCCTCCGTCGGAGTGACGTCTTGCGTGTCGTACTCTTAAATTAGGGTTTTTGGCGACATTCCGATCATTGGTGTTCACCTAGCCGGTTGGTTGGCTGCCTTGCACACTCCACATGCTGCTAATCCGTGTGCACGCTGTTTACTGATGAGCTGATAAAAAATGCGGCCCTGATAAGCTCTGGACAGAGGTGAAGCCAACGTTTGATTAGCAGCTGCACCGTGCAGCACCCCTGCAAATTGCCACCTCCACTCACTTCTCATGCTGCCCTCATTCAACACGAGACTATCCTGCAGTGACTTGGTCAATTGTCGACTGCTGTCTTTTGACTCCATCGAATTCGCCGTGTGATAGACATCGTCGGTGGTGTTTTGCTGCTGAATAGGATTTTCATAATAAATGTACTGTACCACGTTCGTAAAAAACGGAATTTCGTTTTCGTGTTTCTGTCATTTTCACTGACCTTGTTTCGCATCTCCGGCACCAACGTGCCATCATCGTGGAACGCCGTCTCGCTTGGTATTGTTCGATCGCTTCTGACCATCGTCGCTGAATCGGTCGAATCATACTGAAGATTTTTTAGTCGGTTTTTTCAGTTTTCCCGTGAACAATATTGTGAAAAAAATTTAAAAAATAGAATTTCCCGAGAATCTCCTCAACTCAACGAACATCATAATCGGACGACCCACTGTGACGCCGATCCTGGCTGGTTCGCATCAACGCCAACTGCTCGGCCTCTTCGATCATCTCCGTGAGCACTGACGAGGGCGCCGCTGACTTTATGCAGTCGTGCTGGAAAAGAAAAAAATGCAAATTGAAAGTGCAAAAAGTGGTGAGTCTTTGGGCGAGTTGTGTCTAAAGTCAGACCAGGACCCGGTCATCAGGTTTAGCAAATGAAACTGTTTATCTGCAGCACAAGCCCTGAAAATGTACCTTTGAGGGAACATGCAACCTTTCATTTTTGATCACAATTCAAAGCAACCAAGTTGAATGGAAATGTTATGTTTTCCGCATTTCGGCCTGATCAACCAAAAAAGAGATGAACTAGAGATGACTCCACGATCAGAGATGTGCACGGGGGGTACTTAGGGGGTACCGGTACCGGCAAACGTCGCGCGTCGCGCAGGGCCTGGGGGCTACGTCGCGCAGCGCAGCGGAAAGAGACAAAAGTTTCACACATGAATTTGAAAAATTACTTCGAAATCGAATATCGATTGCTTATGTCGCCCATCTATCGTCAAAATTAAGGTCTGCTCGTTGTGCTTTTGTTGTGAGCTGCTGAAATCGCTGTGACCAATCATTTTAATTCACAGATGTCGCGCAGCGTGGAAGCGACAAAATTTTCACAAATGAAATAAAAATTGCTTCAAAATTAAATTCGAAGATTTCAATTGACTGACTGTCGTGGTACTTTAGTAGGTTGCAATGTATTTGTATTTGAAATCGCGCTGCGCATTTTATTCCGCAAATGTGAGTTGCACTGACATCCAGGGGTTTTTTACGCGAAATCGTGCGTCAATGACGCAAAATAATTTGGTATGATGCAAAGAAATTGGTTGTTTCGGTCAGCTTTTTTTATTCTCTCAATTTTCGATGATTTCAAGAGATTGTTTTCAAGAAAATTTGCGCCTAGATTCGAACTTTTTCTGCGCCTCCGGCGCAGGACGTAGACACTTCATGATTTGTTTCACAATGGCGATCACAAATTCATCGTTCGTTTTTTTAAGATTGTTCAGTGTTTTGCTAATAACGGTTCAATTGAATCTGAGAATATTTTTGTTGTTTTGACCGTATCAACGATCACTTGGTCCATCTATCTCCTACGTAAGCTTTTTGTTCGCACCGTTTCAAAACATCTGTGTTTTTTTGCAGCAAACTACTTTGGATGACATCCAAAAATCGCAAGGTAAAATGCGTTCTCAGTTCCTAATTTTTGAAAATTTTCTTCGCTACGCGAAGACGTTACAATTTACCGGCTTTTTTTGAAATTGAGAGTCAAAGCCACACTTTCCGAACGATACACAGAATAAACTTCAAAAATATAAATGTATTTGCATTTGAAATCGCGCTGCGCATGTAGAATGTGACACTAAATTTGCGAGAAAAATGTGGTGGAGGTGGGGTCGACGTCGCGCAGCCACCCGAGCCGGTACCAGCAAGAATTGTCCGGCGTGCACACCTCTGTCCACGATGTGATCCTCTCAACCAAGACAACTCTCCCACCCGAATCCAGTCAATCAGAATCAGCAACAAAGGGTTCCCTCCGACTGCAACTTTTACAACTTGCGACGTACCTCAAGCAAACTGACGGCCGAGAATCGATCATTGGCACTTTTTATCAAACAGCAAGAGACAAAACTGATCAATGCGGGCGACCAGCTCTCTTGGTTACGAAGTGTCGGCGGGGGCTTCGTGGGGATCAAAAAGATGGCCTGGAATGAAAAAGAGGTAAAATTTGGCATGGGTGGACGGAAGAAAATGGCTGCTTCAATTCAATCAAATCATTTTTTCCACTAATTCTCTCTCACAAAGAGTATTAAATAATCAACCTGTCACAACAAAGACACCCAACAACTTGGTACGTAAAAACCACTGAATTCAAATGCAGCCAATCAGCAAGATGCACCTACCCTCATTGGGTGCAGATCAGCGTACGGCGGGCGACCTTCGAGCATTTCAATTGTCGTGATACCCAACGACCAAATATCTGCTTTGCAATCGTGGCCTATTTCTTGGATCACCTGAAACCAGACAACAGCAGGGTATTCTGAGTTTTTATTCTAAAAATTTTTTTTCATTCGTTTGCACTGACTTCTGGCGCCATCCAAAACGGTGTTCCAATCACGGTGTTCCGCTTGGCCATTGTGTCCTGAAAAAGCATTTTTTGCTTGATTCTGGTTGCCATTCATTTGCTAGGATGGATTTCAGTTCAATATAATGGACTTCCACAGTATACTATCTATCTAGATATAAACCCAGTAGAGATGTAAGGGTCAAAAAAAATTTTTTTTTAATTTTTTTTTTTAAAAAAAGTAAAAAAATGAGCATTTTTTTAAATTTTTTTTATTAAAAATTTTTGAAATTTTTTCTTTAATGTGCCCTGAAAATGCCGTTTTTGGCATAATTTTTCGAAAATTCAACAAAAATTTTCTTTGACTTTACCTTGTCACTTTGTCTTCAACGCTGCAGGTGGTATTCTGGATTGATTTATCGACTGTTTTCAGCCTTGGTGAGTGATGATCGACTCGCGCATTGAAGTACTTGAGCGTCGCAAAGGCTAGTTCAACAAATTCCGATGTCGCTAAGGTGAGATAGAAGCAGAGAACTCAGAACTCACATTTACGCATCGTTTTTCAGGATCTCGAAAGGTGGAAATTGCACTGTCTGCCACTGCAAGCGTAACTTCGTTGGTTGCTCGTTGCTATTTCGCCTCGTGTCGTCAGCATGATCACACCGGTTTGTTGTGGAACTTGTTTCCATGTTATTTGAGGTGAATTGAGAGGCAAAACACGAGACGTGATGTCGTCGGTGGGAAAATGGGGTCGCCGAAACCAAGTCTGAAATTTTCACCCTCCTCCCATATGAGTGGGGGTCATATGGTAAGTCGGTGGCTCCTCAGATAGTGATATTCGGACTCCCTGAAAAATTCTGAACAAGTTTCATTTAAAAAAAAAATTAAAAAACAAAATAAAAAAAAAAAAATAAAAAAAAATTTTTTCTTGACATCTCTAAAACCCAGCATGGCGGAATTTTCAAAGTCCTAGTCTGAAGATAAGGACACTGTTAGAGCACAGCAATGTTGCACACTCACACCAAAGCACGCACACGAACGACGAGACACGCACTGTTATGATCGAATGAATATGCAACATTGACGGTGCAACCCTGCTCTGACAACTATTGCATTGCAACACGACTTCAACACGCCAGACTACAATTTTTTCAGCAATAACTAAAAACTCGAGCTGTTCATTGCAACAACCGTCAGTTGGCCAGCGACTCCAAAGTCGGCCAGTTTCGCGCGTCCCTCGTTGTTGAGCAGAATGTTGCCGGCCTTCACATCCCGATGGATCTTGCGTCTCGAATGCAAGTACGCGAGGCCGTGCAGCGTGTCGCGCAGTATCGGGCCAACTTCAGTTTCGGTGAGCGTTTTCTTTCTCAGTCGCATAATGTCGGACACCGAACCGGCGCCGCAGTATTCCATGACGATCTTAAAAAACAGTGGAATGTTGACAGAATTCACAAGCTAATGTTGTTAGTAGAGCTTATGTCATTCAAAAAGCATAAATTGTTCTTGTTCAAGCAATATTGTGTAAATAACGAATGAACACACCTTGATTCAAATGAAACAAGCTAGTGACAGCTGCAAAAGTACCAGTCTGAATATATGTCACTCGGAATTTATATAAGCCGAGTGCAGTCTCTTCAGACGAGAACTTCACCCACATAGAAATAATGCGCACAAAAAGCTCTCTAAAACCACACATTAAAACAGCGGTGAATTCAAAATGTGGTGGTGCCTGAAAAGCACCAGACGGCAGACTACACCATGAGAGAGACATTGACGCACCCAAAGATCCGAGTTCTTGAAGTAGCTGCCGTAATACTTGACGACGAACTGCGAGTCGCACTGTTGCATGATCGAGATCTCCTTGATGATCTCCTGGAGATCGGTGTCAACCGGCACTTGCTTGATCGCCAGCACTTGGCCGGACTCTTTGTGTACGGCTTTGTGAACGGCGCCATACGAACTGAATTGGGGGTAAGTTCTCATGCACCAAATACTATTGTGTTTTCCAACATTGAGAAACCTTGGGTTTTTCAGCATTTATAAATAAATAAATAACTTTGTCCAGCCAAATTTTCAGTACACCAAAGTCAAACACGAAAAAACATCACAACTGAAAAGTCACTTTGCACTCACCCTTCCCCAAGTTTACCGATGATATCAAACACTTCTTCCGGCTGTTTGTTCAGCGCATTCGTGTCCAACTTGAAGTCGGCCCTGAAAAAAACAGGTGTTTCACACGAAACAGTAATACATTGGCCACAAGATGTGTGTCAAATTTACCCTCCAATTTCACTCGGATTCCCACTCGCCGCAGCCATGCTTTCTTTGTGTTCCGTCTGCGCTTCAATACAACACGAGAAAAAGTGGCGTTCGCTTTGTCGACTGTTTTCGCCAGCAGCAGCGGTGAACTTTGATCCGATACGACGGATCACATGCTCATGGAAACGACGAATCAAAAAACGTTTACTGACCTTAACGGAGTTAATTGTGTCGATTTGTTTTGATTACGTTTCGGTTTCAGTGATATAATGAGATGTGCAAGAAAAATACCGCACTGGCACTCACTGACTGCACTCCACAGTGAGTCTACACACTCGACAGACAGTGGTTTTGGAAACCACACAATTTTCGGAATATTGGTTTTCACAAAAAAGCGCCGAACAGAGATGACGGAAAGACAATTGGTTTTTCTTTTGCTATTTGAACAATTGTTTTTGATGGGAAAGAAAAATAGTCGGATAATAAAACGGAAAAACTTTTCTTTCTGACACCAATCCAAAAAAAATCGAAGGCAAAACAAGCTTTTAACCTCCCAGTAAGGATGAGCTCTGTTGGTTGGTTGAATGATTTTTTTGCACCTTGCCTTTGACTTAAAAACTGTCAGAAGTGGAACGGAATTTGGCGAATTGGGATGAAGAAACGGTTTCTGAAAGATTGCCAGCCATTCATTAAAGAGACGCGAAAGAGTGAGCTAAAACTTGTGAAACAAAAAGAAAACTGAACCAAACCAAAAGTCGCCGAACAGCCGAACAACTGTCTGAAGTCTTCAGCTTTTTTCGTTTGCGCGCGCACTTAAAAAAACCAAAAAAAGAATAACTTCTGATCTGACAAATGACTTTATGAGACAACTGTTGTTTCTTCCATGTTGTTTAGATGTTTTGTTGGCGCTGACCGGCTGACCAACTTTAGACTTAGAGTTTATTTGACGTCCCAAAAAAGATAGACGTTCCTTGTTCCTACCTAGCCCAGAAGAAGTACGTAACCGTTAAAAAAATAAACGTTTCCCCAGCCCGCAGCAGCTATCCTCCTCCTCTCCTCTTCAGCCAATACCCAAAAGTGGGTTGGTTCTTGAAAATAGCAGTAGGAGAACTGGTACCCGGAGAACTGGTAACCGGAGAACTGGTACCCGGAGAACTGATCACCCGGAAAACTGGGGCTTGCGGACAAAAGACCGCACGTGCCAAAAGACCGCAGATTTGAGATTTTTTTGTGACCAAAAGACCGCAGATGCTATCAAACCAAAATACCGCACGTGCCAAAAGACCGCACCAAAATCAGTCACTGCGTACGTGATTATGATATGTTCTTTTATGTTTATTTTGTCTTCCTATCCTTTTTTATTCTACAAAAATCATTGATTGAGCCGTCGATCCTTAAAATCGGTTGAGCACAGAGCCGGCAAAGTCGCGTGACAGGTCGGCGCACAAGACACATGTCGTGACACCCATTAACAGCGAACACATAACGTCGTGAATCACGATTTCCTTGGCCGATTTTGGCAATCCATGGCTCAATCAAATCATCAGAGCACCCGGAACATGATGACATGTCGTTTATAGTTGGTTTTTGTTCTATTAAACATCGGTTGGCGCGCAATAAATAAAATGTGAAAAACGATTTTATTGTGATTTTGGATTTTTTTTGGTTTCAAAAAAATGATCGGAACCAACCCAAACAACACATCATCGTGTTTCCGGTGTTCTGCTGAATTGATTGAGCTGTCGTTCGTCGAAATTGGTCAAGCACAGCGCCGGCAGTGCTGCGTGACAGGTCGGCGCGCGCGACACACACGGTAAAACGAACAGATTGTCAACAGAAAACGTCGCCCAGCTCGCGATTCCCCCAGCCAATTTTCATGATCCATGACTTAATCAACTCAGCAGAGCAGCGGAAACACGTTGATATGTCGTTTGTTGTTGGTTGTTGTTTTATTCAGCATCGGTTGCTTTGCAATAAAAAGTGTGAAAAACGACAAAACACAAATTTATGGTGACTTTGGATTTTTTGGTTTTTAAAAATGATCGGAACAAACCACAAACAACACATCATCGTGTTGCCGGTGTTCTGCTGAATTGATTGAGCTGTCGTTCGTCGATATCGGTCAAGCACAGCACCGGCAGTGCTGCGTGACAGGTCGGCGCGCGCGACACACACGGTGAAACGTACTAACAGCCAACACATAACGTCGCCCAGATCACGATTTCCTCGGCCGATTTCGACGATCGACGGCTCAATCATCTCAGCAGAACATCCGGAACACGTTGATATATAGTTTGTGGTTAGTTGTTGTTTTGTTCAGCATCGGTTGCTTTGCAATAAAAAAGTGTGAAAACGACAAAACACAAATTTAAGCGGCATTCATACAATGTTTTTAAGCACGCGCGGCTATTAAACACTGCAAAACGCGTTCGCGTTGTTCCATTAGCGCCCCCAACAGGAGAATGATAGCTATGCGCTTTTTACGCATTCGCAACGCGCGTGCAGCTATGGGGCTGCTACGCAACAACACGCGTTCGCAAAGTTCATCAGCGCACCCAACAACTGCTCCGTAGCTATGCGGCTTTTTATGCATTCGGAACGTGCTTCTAGCTGCAGCACAGCTGCACAGTGCGTGCGCGTTCTGGAGAAATTATTTACGCGCCGTCAAACTAATAAACTTTATAGATCTGGAAGTAAAAAAGCGCACAGCTGGTGAAGCAAACGGACCAAAAATAGCATACTCAGAGCATAATATATATTTTTGGGTTTTTTTAAATTTGGTCACTGGTTTTCAACTGTTTTTTCAATAATTTTTTTTACAAAAACCTTTTCCAGGCGTTGAGTTGACTTGAGTTTTGTGTTTCGTGCTCTGATCGATCAGCCGAGTCCGTGAACATCTGAATATTTTCTTGTATTCGGTCAACCATGATGCCAGAATCGGATGACGACGAAGATACACAGAAATTCACCGAACTTTTTATTGAGAAAGTGCGAGAACGACAGATTCTTTGGGGCGTGAAAAGTCGCAGTTTCAAATTTGCCAAACAGAAAGAGGTCGATTGGAATAAATTGGCGACGGAGCTAAATTGAAGCACAGCAATGCGGCAGCTAAAAACACTTTTTGAATGCACAAAACGTCGTGCAGCTATGCGGCGCCTCTGCGGGCACTAATTGCACAAATCGCATTCAGTAAATCACGCAGCTGCCCCCACAGCTACTGGGGCTTTGCGAACCCGTTTGCATCATTAGCGCACGCAACAGGTGCTGCGTAGCTCTGCGGCGTTTTGCGCGTTCGCGTAAGCATAGTCTCGTTGCTCGCGGGGCAGCTATTAATTCAAACTGTATGAATGCGCCTTTATGGTGATTTTGGATTTTTTGGTTTTTGAAAAAAATGATCGGAACCAACCGCAAACGACACATCATCGTGTTGGCGGTGTTCTGCTGAATTGATTGAGCTGTCGTTCGTCGAAATCGGTTAAGCACAGAGCCGGCATTGATGCGTGACAGGTCGGCGCGCGCGACACACACGGTGAAACGTACTAACAGCCAACACATAACGTCGCCCAGATCACGATTTCCTCGGCCGATTTCGACGATCGACTGCTCAATCATCTCAGCAGAACATCCGGAACACGTTGATATGTAGTTTGTGGTTAGTTGTTGTTTTATTCAGCATCGGTTCCTTCGCAATAAAAAAAGTGTGAAAAACGACAAAACACAAATTTATGGTGACTTTGGATTTTTTTGGTTTTTAAAAAATGATTGGAACATAGTTGTTCTAGGGGGGGGCCTGGGGGGGGGGCCGGCCCCCCCCCAAAAATTTTTCGAATCTATCTCTATCAAACAGGTTTTTTCGGCCCAGCTATTATCTATCTAAAAAATTTTCTCAGCCAGCTATCTATCTGAAAATTTTTGTCTTCGAAGACATAAAATAAGTCAATTTTTCACTAAAATTGACTACTTTTGCCCATAATTCTTTAAAATTTCGCTAATATTAGGTCAAATACGCGTTTATACTTGATTTTTAGAGCATTTTTAGCCTTATTTTGCTGTTTTTATAGCTTTTTAGCGTTTTTTTTTAATATTTAAAGCACGCACCCCACCGTTTTAGCTATCTATCTATCAAATTTCAAAATTTTGACCGGCCCCCCCCCAAAGTCACATGGCCCCCCCCGCGGCCCCCCCCAAAATTTTCCAGCTATCTATCTATCTAAAAAATTTGCTCCAGCTATCTATATCGGTCCCCCCAACCCCTCGGCTCTGGAACAACTATGGATTGGAAGCAACCGCAAACGACACATCATCGTGTTTCCGGTGTTCTGCTGAATTGATTGAGCTGTCGTTCGTCGAAATCGGTCAAGCACAGCGCCGGCAGTGCTGCGTGACAGGTCGGCGCGCGCGACACACGGTCAAACACGCAGATTGTCAACAGAAAACGTCGCCCAGCTCGCGATTCCCCCAGCCAATTTTCATGATCCATGACTCAATCAACTCAGCAGAGCAGCAGGAACACGTTGACATGTCGTTTGTTGTTGGTTGTTGTTTTATTCAGCATCGGTTGCTTTGCAATAAAAAAGTGTGAAAACGACAAAACACAAATTTATGGTGATTTTGGATTTTTTGGTTTTTGAAAAAAATGATCGGAACCAACCACAAACGACACATCATCGCGTTGCGGGTGTTCTGCTGAGTTGATTGAGCCGTAGTTCGTTGAAATCGGTTGAGCACAGCGCCGTTAGAGTCGCATGACAGGTCGGTACACAAAACAAACAAGGTGAAACACGCAGACTGCCAACAGAAAACGTCGCCCAGCTCACGATTCCCCCAACCAATTTTGATAATCCATGACAAATTATCAAACAAAAGTGAGTTTTGAAGGCTGCGTCCACAATCATTTTTACTATTTGGCCGTGTTCCAAATCTGCTCAACCCCGAAAATGCCATTTGGCCGTGTTCCAAATCCACTGAACCAAGAAAAAAACATTTTTGTTGCGTAAAAGTGAAACTCGAACAATTAACAAACGAAAACAACACAATTTATCACAAGAAATAATACGAATGTTGCTTGATTCAATTGTAAAATCGAAATAGAATCAGCGGAACCGACTTTCTAAGTGCTCGTGCGGTCTTTTGGCACGTGCGGTCTTTTGGTTCCACACCAATCTGCGGTATTTTGGTCTTGCGGTCTTTTGGCACGTGCGGTCTTTTGGTACGTGCGGTCTTTTGTCTATGATTCAAAACTGGTACCCTCTGATAGGGAGGGTCTTTTGGCCCAAAATTTTGTGCGCTTACTCAGGACACTTAGTAGCATCGTTTCAGCCCAAAATATCAAAATTCCATTTTTTTGCCATCGAACGCTAGTCATACCGCTTTTATGTGCAAGGCGTTTTAAAAATGACGTATTTTTTCTACGGCAAAAACTCACTTGTTTGTTATTGTTGGACAACTCAATGTCATTTGTCTTCACGTGTTTCTACTGTTCTTTTCGTGTGAATAAAACTTGACTAATTGATTAAAGTGCATTTTAAATGCTAATATAAAAGTTAATATAAAACAAAGTTTACAAAATATTTTTATTAATCTGAAAAATAAAATATAACATTCAACAGTATACAGTAACAGAGGCAGTAAAACAGTCCAAAAACACGCGCAACCACAGTGGGTACCAGTTTTCCGGTGACCAGTTCTCCGGGTACCAGTTCTCCGCGTGCGTTTATGAGAGGGTACCAGTTATCCGGTGACCAGTTCTCCGGGTACCACCAGTTCTCCGCCACCCCTAGAAAATGGGCGCGTGTCGTGTGCAAGAAGCGTGCGATTGGGTGGGTATACGCTCATAACTAAAATAATGATCATGATATTTTCGTACCACCAACCCATGAATAGCGATGCCCAGTGTTGATGTGTTTACTGTGATTGGTATGTGTATTTCCTGTATAACCATTCCATTGGTGTTTTGTTGAGGACTTTTGTAACAGTAAGCAGGATTCTCAGCTTCTCCAGATTCCTTGGTTCATAAATCAAAGTTTCAACGTTTATTTGAACATGCAGCACCACCAGCAAAAACAGTATGAGTAACATACAGTCTATCTCGCTAATATATGCAACTAGCTGATTGGTTAGCCATGAGTAATTTTCAGCGCTGATTGGTTGGTCCTTATGTCATGTTGCATATATTTTCCAGCTGGACTATTGTAATGACAAAATTAGGCCTTTAAAGGCGCGTTTAGCAATTAGTTTTTCTTACGTACGCACGGAACGCACGTCGTTCTAAATGCGGGGCGCAAAACAGTCGTTTCGTTTACGCCACACGACAAAACTGAAAACTGCGCACCGCATTTAGAACGACTGAAGTGTCGTGCATACATACGGAAAACTAATTCGCGTGGGCAAAAAGTTGTGTGGTATGTCCGAACGTGCGGACGGACAAGCTTGCGTACGGGAATTAGAAAACGTGTAGCATCCGTCATACGACTGTCGTTCTAAATGCCGTGACCAAAAATAGTCCGTTCTGTTGCGGACAAAAATGCAAATGTCTGCCCTAGCAAATTTGAAAACGGGAATTGACAAATTTTATTTTTTAGTGGTCATCTCCCTTGCATTCCCTCCCCTTCCCCTACCCTCTTCCCCATTTTGCATTCAGTTTGTCGTCGCATTTTTATCACATGTGTTCTCAAGAAGCGCATGTAAAAATCTAAATTCTTTCAGTTTTGGTATATACAAACTGAATTTGAACAAATTTTGATTTGGATCTTTCAAAAATGGAAAATGCTGACCCAAAATCTCCGCCGACGCCGATCAGTTCGCTCGACGAAGCGCAGGTGACAGAGAAGCTGATCGAAGCTGTGTTGCTTTTTGGGAGCCAGCAGCCCCCTTCTCCGAAACCAGCAAGCAAGCAAGCAAACAAACAAGCAAACAAACAAACAAACAAACAAACAAACAAACAAACAAACAAACAAACAAACAAACAAACAAACAAACAAACAAACAAACAAACAAACAAACAAACAAACACAAACAAACAAACAAACAAACAAACAAACAAACAAACAAACAAACAAACAAACAAACGAACAAACAAACAAACAACGAAAAACAACAGTTTCCAGTAGATTTCAGTTTTCTTTCTTTTCAAAACAGGCAAGTAGACCCACCAAATAAAACTGAGCATTTTTTCCCGTTGCCCCAACATCTAATATACCTTGATTTTCAACTTAAAATTAACAGACACTGGAAAATATGAACTTTTCCGCACATCCGTCGAACGACTTTTTGCTGCCAGCAGCAAAAAGTCGTCGGACAGTCGTGCGCAAGAAATTCTAATTCGCGTGCGCATTTGTCTTTTTACGCACGGACAAACAGTCGTTCTAAATCCCGTGCGCAAAACAGTCGTGTCGGATACACGTAAGTCACACGCACGAAATTCTAATTCGCGTGGGCACAAGTTTTTTTTTGCGTGCGCACGGACAACGTTCTAAATCATGCGCGCAAAACAGTCGTTACGTGCGAACGACAGTCATGCGTGCGAAATTCTAATTCGCGTAGCCATTTTTTAAGTTCTGTCTCCGAGCGTACGCACGAAAATCTAATTGCTAAACGCGCCTTGACAAAACCACGGAGGCAACACGGAACACGGAGGCTGCACGCTTAACAAAACCACGGAGGCAACACGGAGGCTGCGTGCAGCTAAAGTGACCCATATTTTATATGCACACAACACGCTGCGCACCTTTAACAAAACCACGGAACACGGAGGCACGCGGATTTGGGGAGATTTGGGGACAGGACAAATCCGTCCCCCTCAAAAAAAATTATGTTTTTGTTAAATAAATAAACCGGTTTCTTTTCCGTTTTAAAACCGTTTTAAAACCATAAAAAACCGAATGCTTTCCACCTCCTAAACTTTTCAGAACTTGGCATCTTGAACTAAAAATAGGAAATACATCAAAATTAGTGATTTTGAGCAGCGTAAAATGCTGTTTTCGGGCATACAACCGATCCAATATGCTATTTTTGCCACCAAATGCTACCCAATTTTTTGTTTCAAATCAAATTAATTTCGCTTTTATTGGTTTCCAGGGCAGCACGTTCAATAAATTGAGAACAAAGACTGGGCAGTGACCGTGTAGGTGTGGGGAGCGGGGAGGGACGGTTGCAAGGAGACCGGATAGCTGACCCCGATTAGGGGGCGAGATTTGCAGAACTGCAAAGTGAAACCGGTGGCGGATTGCGTTTGAAAAATAACATTTCATCAGTTACCCTTTGCAAATCGACAACATCGTCAGTCAGTCTGCATATGCACTTAGTTTAGCAGTCACCTTGTCTTCATCGTATTTCACTTGACCCTTGACACAAAAGCTTCTGCAAAATGATGCTTCACCAGTTCAGTTTGACACAGTTCACTGCACCGTTTTTTCAAAAATATAATTTTACATTTTATCAATCAAACGAAGAATTGTGATTTTTGACCACGAAGTTTGAAAATTTTTAAGGTAAAAAACCGGTTCTTTATTTTTTCAAGAAAAAAAACTGGAAAAAAACCGGTTTTAAAACGGAAAAGAAACCGGTTTTTTTTCCTGTGCCAACCCTAGTTCAGTGTTATGTTGACGGTTCGATGTAACAACACCGTGGCGTATATTGTTGTTTTAACCGTTTCTAAATTCACCTGCTCCTGTCCTTAGCTAGCTTCCACCTAGCACCGTGCCACCCCCCCTAAAACCGGGCACCCCCCCCCCCATCGGACCCCCCTCGAAAATTTGGCCGACACCCCCCCCCCCCACACCCCCATGAAATTTTGTTTGGCGGAGACCCCCCCCCAAATTTTCTGCACACCCTAAAATTTTTTTTCGAAAATCATGATTTTTTGTCTATAAAGTCCATACATAAAATAAGCTGAATATATGATAACTTGACCATCTTCATTGTAATTTCAAAGATTTTGCAGCAAAATTTAGCGTTTTTCCTTCAAAATTTGAGCGAAAAAATATTATGGGGGTGGGGGGTGGGGTGGACGGGGACCCCCCCTAGGGTTGTTAAACAAAAATCAATTTTTTTTTAAAGTGATTAAAAAAAACAAAAATGCCGATTTTTTTTAAATTCGAAACAATTTTTCTCTAATATGCTCTGAAAACCTCAATTTTGGCACAATTTTTCGAAAGTTCAACAAAAATTTTCTTTGATATTACCTCGTAAAACCTTTAGCTAGGGTTGTTAAAAAAAACAAAAATCGTCATTTTTCGCAACGCTTCATTATGATATGCACCTGCCCCGCATCCGCATTGCTCATTGCTCATGATCCACTGGCGCGCGTGCACACGCTCCGCGCTCAACAAAAACTCGTTCAAAACGCAGTTATTTTTATTCTTGCTTCTTAAAAAGGCTTGGCTTAGGTTAGGATTAGGTTAGGAACAGGTTTTGTTTAAGCTTAGGCTTCGGTTTGGCTTTTAGGTTTAGGTCCGTTTTAGCAATGTCCGAGAACATCCAATGTTGGAGCGTGAGTTAACTGGAGCGTAATATCATAAAACGTGCCAACCCCATTTTTGTTTTGTTTAAAAAAAATTTTTTTTTTTTAAATTTCAAAAATCAAAGTTGTGCTAAATCAATCAGGGAGTCCGAAGGGTACTCCTTCAAAATACGGGTCCGCTCAAATTTCATCGCAGCGCGCTGATTGATGGCTCAAATGAAAGCCCTCGTTCTGCTGAGTAATCCTGTGTATGGGTTTTTTGAAATTCAAAAAATTGAAGGTTATTTGAATTTTAAATTTTATATAGAGTGGGTCTGTGGTGAGCTTGTCAAGTGCACTGAATGTTGTATTTATGTGCTTGATGGATATTTATGATGGATACCGTTCACATGATTGCGTGAAACAGTCATACGTCTGAAATTGGTGCCCACGGGTTACGGTAGCGGCAGTTTTGGGTCTTGACACGAAGTTGCAGAAAACCACTTTGTTTCTTGGGAATAACAGTTGAAACCTTTTAGAAACATGCAGCATTATAACAGAATGTCAAAAACCGGATTTCAAGGATTACGGTAACTCTGCAGTGGGTCTCGACACGATTTTTTAAAAACGTCCTTTTATTGCCAAGATAAGCTGCTAGAATGATGGATGCCGTTCACATGATTGCATGTAACAGTCATATGTCGGAAGTTTGGTCCCACGGGTTACGGTAGCGGTAGTTTTGGGTCTTGACACGTCAGCGACGTTCAGCAAACGGCGGCTACGAAATTGGCATGTGCTTAGAGTTGGTAAAAAACCGGTTTTTTATATTGCCAGGAAAAAAACGGTTTCTTTTCCGTTTTAAAACCGTTTTAAACCATAAAAAACGGAATGCTTCCCAGCTCCTAAACTTTTCAGAACTTGGCATCTTGAACTCAAAATGGGAAAATACATCAAAATTAGTGATTTTGAGCAGCGTAAAATGCTGTTTTCGGGCATACAACCGACCCAATATGCTATTTTTGCTACCAAATGCTACCCAATTTTTTGTTTCAAATCAAATTAATTTCGCTTTTATTGGTTTCCGGGCAGCACGTTCAATAAATTGAAAACAAAGACTGGGCAGTGACCGTGTAGGTGTGGGGAGCGGGGAGGGACGGTTGCAAGGAGACCGGATAGCTGACCCCGATTAGGGAACGAGATTTGCAGAACTGCAAAGTGAAACTGGTAGCGGATTGCGTTCGAAAAATAACATTTCATCAGTTACCCTTTGCAAATCGACAACATCGTCAGTCAGTCTGCATATGCACTTAGTTTAGCAGTCACCTTGTCTTCATCGTATTTCACTTGACTCTTGCCACAAAAGCTTCTGCAAAATGATGCTTCACCAGTTCAGTTCGACACAGTTCACTGCACCTTTTTTTCAAAAATATAATTTTACATTTTATCAATCAAACGAAGAATTGTGATTTTTGACCACGAAGTTTGAAAATTTTTAAGGTAAAAAACCGGTTCTTTATTTTTTCAAAAAAAAAAACTGAAAAAAACCGGTTTTAAAACGGAAAAGAAACCGGTTTTTTTTCCTGTGCCAACCCTACGATGTGCTGTATGGCTACTCTCAGGGTGACATCGCTACTTTTACTACATGTACAAACGCAGCTAATGTTACACAACATTTTTGCTTGAGAAGACATTTGTTCGCGACCCTTCGAGTCACTTGCTGCATTCGTTACCGGGTTTCATTGGCATACTTTCTCATTTTCACGACTGCGATGTCAAAGTTTTCTGTCAACCCACCAATCATGTGAACGGTATCCATCATTCTAGTAGCTTTTCTTGGCAATAAAAGGATGTTTTTAAGCAATCGTGTCGAGACCTACTGCAGAGTTACCGTAATCCTTGAAATCCGGTTTTTGACATTCTGTTATAATGCTGCATGTTTCTAAAAGGTTTCAAGTGTTATTCACAAGAAACGAAGTGGTTTTCTGCAACTTCGTGTCAAGACCCAAAACTGCCGCTACCGTAACCCGTGGGCACCAATTTCAGACGTATGACTGTTTCACGCAATCATGTGAACGGTATCCATCATAAATATCCATCAAGCACATAAATACAGCATTCAGTGCACTTGACAAGCTCACCACAGACCCACTCTATATAAAATTTAAAATTCAAATAACTTCTTCAATTTTTTGAATTTCAAAAAACCCATACACAGGATTACTCAGCAGAACGAGGGCTTTCATTTGAGCCATCAATCAGCACGCTGCGATGAAATTTGAGCGGACCCGTATTTTGAAGGAGTACCGTCCGAAGAACCACATATGATATGCAAGCGCCTCCCGAATGACTCCCGTATGGCGGAACTTTGCAGATTTTGTTTTGGTGACCTCAATTACCCCTTTTCCAAACCGTCACCATGCCTCTTCTTGTGTTTTGACCTCCAAAACGTCACTAATTGTCCCCAGCTAAGCTAATGCTAAAGTGAAGACAAACATACCGCCTTGAAATTCGATCAATTCTTCTGATGGTGTCGCGACGACACGACACGAAGCAGCAACCAGACAACGTAGCGCTTGCAAACGGAGCAGCGAGCACAATCGGACGCTCTGCGAGGCGAATCGTCACCTTATCTGCATCGGAAATGGTAGGCTAAGCTTTGGGACGCTCAAAAACTTCATCGCAGATGTTGTCGACGCCTAAAATCAGTTGGTAAAACGGCCCAAAATCGACTGCTAAAGGTTTTACGAGGTATAATCAAAAAAAAATTTTTGTTGAACTTTTGAAAAATTGTGCCAAAATTGAGGTTTTCAGAGCATATTAGAGGAAAATTTTTCGAATTTTTTTTTTAAATCGGCATTTTTGTTTTTTTTAATCACTTTAAAAAAATTTCATTTTTGTTTAACAACCCTACCTTTAGCAGTCGATTTTGGACCGTTTTTCCGACTGATTTCAGGCTTATACAACATCTGCGATGAAGTTTTTGAGCGTCCCAAAGGTTGGCTTACCATTTCCGATGCAGATAAGCTGACGATTCGCCTCGCAATCTAAATTTGAGCGTCCAAGCTGCTCCGTTTGCAATCGTTACGTTGTCTGGTTGCCGTTTCGTGTCCTGCCGTCGCGACACATCATCAGATTTGATCGAATTTCAAGCCGGTATGTGTATTTTCACTTGGGCTGGGCACAATAAGTGACGTTTTGGGCGTCAAAACACTAGAAGAGGCATGGTAACGGTTTGGAAAAGGGGTAATTGAGGTCACCAAAACAAAATCTCCAAAGTTCCGCCATACGGGAGTCATTCCGGAGGCGCTTGCATATCATATGTGGTTCTTCGAACTCCCTGATTGATTTAGCACAACTTTGATTTTTGAAATTTAAAAAAAAAATTAAAAAAAAAACAAAAATGACGATTTTTGTTTTTTTTAACAACCCTACCCACGGTACTGTCCAGGGTTCGAAATTTTTTAAACTTTACCCCATAGTTGTTCTAGGGGGGGGGGTTCCCTGGGGGGCCGGCCCCCCCCCAAAAAATTTTTCAATCTATCTCTATCATAAAGGTTTTTTCGGCACCCCCCCCCCCCCACGGCACCATACCGCCCCCCTAGGGTTGTTAAACAAAAATGAAATTAAAAAAAAAAAGTGATTAAAAAAAAACAAAAATGCCGATTTTTTTTTAAAAAAAAAAAAAATCGAAAAATTTTCCTCTAATATGCTCTGAAAACCTCAATTTTGGCAAAATTTTTCGAAAGTTCAACAAAAATTTTCTTTGATTATACCTCGTAAAACCTTCAGCAGTCGATTTTGGGCCGTTTTACCGACTGATTTTAGGCTACGACAACATCTGCGATGTAGTTTTTGAGCGTCTCAAAGCTTGGCCTACCATTTCCTTCCGATGCAGATAAGGTGACGATTCGCCTCGCAGAGCGTCCGATTGTGCTCGCTGCTCCGTTTGCAAGCGCTACGTTGTCTGGTTGCTTGCTGCTTCGTGTCGTGTCGTCGCAACACCATCAGAAGAATTGATCGAATTTCAAGGCGGTATGTATGTTTGTCTTCACTTTAGCATTAGTTTAGCTGGGGACAATTAGTGACGTTTTGGAGGTCAAAACACAAGAAGAGGCATGGTGACGGTTTGGAAAAGGGGTAATTGAGGTCACCAAAACAAAATCTGCAAAGTTCCGTCATATGGGAGTCATTCGGGAGGCGCTTGCATATCATATGTGGTTCTTCGGACTCCCTGATTGATTTAGCACAACTTTGATTTTTGAAATTTTTTTTAAAAAAAAAAATTTAAAAAAAAAAACAAAAATGACGATTTTTGTTTTTTTTAACAACCCTACCCCCCCTTTCGAAACTTTTTTTGGGCCCACGGTTAGGGTTGTTAAACAAAAATAATTTTTTTTTGAAAAAGTAATTAAAAAAAAACAAAAATGCCGATTAAAAAAAAATTCGAAATTTTTTTCTCTAATATGCTCTGAAAACCTCAATTTTGGCACAATTTTTCGAAAGTTCAACAAAAATTTTCTTTGATATTACCTCGTAAAACCTTTAGCAGTCGATTTTGGACCGTTTTACCGACTGATTTCAGGCTTATACAACATCTGCGATGAAGTTTTTGAGCGTCCCAAAGGTTGGCTTACCATTTCCGATGCAGATAAGCTGACGATTCGCCTCGCAATCTGAATTGAGCGTCCAAGCTGCTCCGTTTGCAATCGTTACGTTGTCTGGTTGCCGTTTCGTGTCCTGCCGTCGCGACACATCATCAGATTTGATCGAATTTCAAGCCGGTATGTGTATTTTCACTTGGGCTGGGTACAATAAGTGACGTTTTGGGGGTCAAAACACTAGAAGAGGCATGGTAACGGTTTGGAAAAGGGGTATTAATAATTGAGGTCGGCATGCGGTCGATCCGGTACCGGTCGATCCGGTACGGTCGATCCGGTACCGGTCGATCCGGTACCGGTCGATCCGGTTCCGGTACCTGGCAATTTTCTAGGGCGGTCGATCCGGTACCGGTCGATCCGGTACTCGGTCGATCCGGTACCAATTGAAATTTTCAGCTGTTTTAGCATTCAATTCAATTTGTTTCTGATTTGTTTTCCATTTTTCTTCGTTTCTCTCATTTTATCTGATGTCTGAAACATTTTACCGCAGGTTTTTTCGCGGGAAATATGAAAATAAAAACAACAGACATTTTTCCTCAACTCCAAAAGAGAACCGAATCAGTCTTCATATTTTTATTTTGTTCTCCTTTTCTTGCTGAGCTGGTAATTTTGCAAATTTTCACCGTCTTGGAGCTTTATTCTTCTGGAAAATAGTTCAGAAAATCAAAAAACATATGGTACACTTGTTTTGCTTTTTTCAGAATCAGATTACGATTACCAAAACCAACAAAGTGTCGCAAGTCGTCGTCGTCTCATCGTATCATCAACAATCGTGTTCGGTTTCATGTCTTTCCATGCTGCATAAATGTTTCGCAATCACCGAAACCAAAGAAAAATCGAAAACACAACGAATTGAACGCTAAAAACCCGTAAAACAGCTGAAAATTTCAATTGGTACCGGATCGACCGAGTACCGGATCGACCGGTACCGGATCGACCGCCCTAGAAAATTGCCAGGTACCGGATCGACCGGTACCGGATCGACCGGTACCGGATCGACCGTACCGGATCGACCGGTACCGGATCGACCTACAGCCATTGAGGTCACCAAAACAAAATCTCCAAAGTTCCGCCATACGGGAGTCATTTCGGAGGCGCTTGCATATCATATGTGGTTCTTCGAACTCCCTAATTGATTTAGCACAACTTTGATTTTTGAAATTTAAAAAAAAATTCTTTAAAAAAAAACAAAAATGACGATTTTTGTTTTTTTTAACAACCCTACCCACGGTACTGTCCAGGGTTCGAAATTTTTTAAACTTTACCCCATAGTTGTTCTAGGGGGGGGGCCTGGGGGGCCGGCCCCCCCCCCCAAAAAATTTTTGAATCTATCTCTATCAGAAAGGTTTTTTGGGCATTGATAAAACTACAGACCCGCACCCGACCCGACCCGATAAAAATTGTGTGATAAAACTACAGACCCGATGTCGGGTCGGGTGTAGACCAGAAAAGCGTTGATAAAACTACAGACCCGATGTTTTTGAAAAAGTGCTCAAAATTCGAAAAAAATTCTAAAAAATGAAATTGGCTCAAAATCGGCCTGAATAAACGTAATTGGCTGGAAAAAGGTTGCAAATATAAAAAATGTCTTTGTTTGGCGGGAAATTCAAACATTGAATTAAAACGCGTTTGGTCACTATCAGTTTTGTTTGCTTCACGCGGCTGATGTTACAAGTTCCCTATATGAGGGTGTGGCTCTGCGAGTAACAAAAAATACACGGCATTTCTGGGCTCTTATTGGCTGCTCATGTTATCGATTTCCCAACGTGCATGAGCGTCGAATATCGACTTAGGATTCCTTGGATTTCACGCGTTCACTATTGTTGCTGCATGCGGCTGATGTTACACGTTTCGTATATGATAGAGTGTGGCTATGCGAGCAACACACGACATAGCGCTGTGCTGTGCAGGGCCTTTGCTGTGCAATGACTTATTTTCTTGAAAGCTCTTACTTCAACTTGCTTTCAAATAATAATTTTTTGTTTTCTGACATGGCAAAACCATAGCACATGGACATCACCGCACAAATCTCCCACAGTAAGAACGGGTGTTGTTGCTCGCATAGCCACACTCTGTCATATACGAAACGTGTAACATCAGCCGCATGCAGCAGCAATAGTGAATGCGTGAAATCCAGGAAATCCTGAGTTCTATATTCGACGCTCATGCACGTTGGGAAATCGATAACATGAGCAGCCAATAAGAGCTCAGAACTGCCGTGTATATTTGGTTACTCGCAGAGCCACACCCACATATATGGAACTTGTAACATCAGCCGCGTGAAGCAAACAAAACTGTGACCAGACACGTTTTGATTCAATAGTTGAAATTCCCGCCATACAAACACAATTTTACATTTGTAACATGTTCCCAGCCAACTACGTTTCTTTTGGCCGATTTTGGGCCAATTTAATTTTTTTGAATTTTTTTCGAATTTTGAGCACTTTTTCAAAAACATCGGGTCTGTAGTTTTATCAACGCTTTTCTGGTCTACACCCGACCCGACATCGGGTCTGTAGTTTTATCACACAATTTTTATCGGGTCGGGTCGGGTGCGGGTCTGTAGTTTTATCAATGCCCAGGTTTTTTCGGCTCAGCTATTATCTATCTGAAAAATTTTTTCAGCCAGCTATCTATCTGAAAATTTCTGTCTTCGAAGACATGAAATGAGTCAATTTTTGACCAAAATTGACCATTTTTGCTCGAAATTCTTAAAAATTTTGGTAATTTTAGTTAAAATATGCGTTTATACTTGATTTTTAGCTTGTTTTAAGCATTATTTAGCTGTTTTTATAGCTTTTTAGCGTTTTAGCTATCTATCTATCTGATTTCAAAATTTTGACCGGCCCCCCCCCAAAGTCACATGCCCCCCCCCCGCGCGCCCCCCCCAAAATTTTCCAGCTATATATCTATCTGGAAAATTTGCTCCAGCTATCCATATCGGCCCCCCCCCAACCCCCGCCTCTGGAACAACCCAGCCTTACCCCCCCCCCCCCCCTAGAACAACTATGGTTTCGGCTTCTGTTCCGAATATGTGATGTTTGAATTTATCTTTCTACTAATTTTATTAACAAAACCAGTTTTCCCTTTCATTGTTCCTAAATCCTAACGAATTCCAAACGTTCAGTTTATGTTCATAGCTGTGCAACAAATTAACAATCAACAAAACCAAGAAGCCCCGCCCCAACCAAGAACCAATACCATCCTCAAGAAGGCAGCCAAAATGAGCGACAGCGATCAAGCCCCGTTATTGGCGTCGGCGGCGAAACCGGAAACCAACGAAAAGGAAAACCGTGCCCCGCTTCCGTCGTCAGCCGCCAGTAACGTCGCAAATGACACGAAACCACCAAGTTCCGGATCAAATTGTTATGGCGCGGTTCTTTCGGCGGATCTCGATCGAGAAGCGTCGCCATTTTCAGTCGTCTCCGATTCGGCAGCGCAGAGGAAACTGAGTGCACAAAAGAAAATGTCTGCAGAAAACGACGACGGCATTCTCGGCGAAAAGGGAAACCGTCGCAAGCTCTCGCGGAACAAATCGCTTCCGCCGCCGGATCGCAAACGGAGGACAAGGTTAAGAAATGCAACATAAATCGTGTGTCGTGTCGAGAGGTTTGTTTCCCCCTCAGCTTCAAGCTTTGTTTTACGCATCTTCTACCTTTTTGATTTGGCTTGGCATGAGCGCATGACCCGAAAGTTTAATGACTGAAAACTAACTGAATAACGTTAAAAGGTTTTTGTTTCGGCAGTTTTGTTGTGTCATATTGAATGCTCATCAGTGGAGAAGTCAGAGGTGCGCACGGGAGCCTTTCTGCGGCCTGTTCCTGGTAAAGTAGCCAATTGCCGAAAAGGGGGTATGCCCGTAACATGATTTGAACATTTTACATGATCGATGTTTTATGATTTTAATTTTTTTTATTTCATGAGATTTGTTGTGTCTAGGGTTGGTAAAAAACCGGTTTTTTATATTGCCAGGAAAAAAACCGGTTTCTTTTCCGTTTTAAAACCGTTTTAAAACCATATAAAAACCGAATGCTTCCCAGCTCCTAAACTTTCCAGAACTTGGCATCTTGAACTCAGAATAGGAAATACATCAAATTAGTGATTTTGAGCAGCGTAAAATGCTGTTTTCGGGCATACAACCGATCCAATTTGCCACACAATGCTGCCCAATTTTTTTTCAAATCAAATGAATTTCGCTTTTATTGGTTTCCAGCACGTTCAGTAAATTGAAAACAAAGACTGGGCAGTGACTGTGTAGGTGTGGGGAGCGGGGAGGGACGGTTGCAAGGAGACCGGATAGCTGATCCCGATTAGGGGGCGAGATTTGCAGAACTGCAAAGTGAAACCGGTAGCGGATTGCGTTCGAAAAATAACATTTCATCAGTTACCCTTTGCAAATCGACAACATCGTCAGTCAGTGTGCATATGCACTTAGTTTAGCAGTCACCTTGTCTTCATCGTATTTCACTTGACCCTTGCCACAAAAGCTTCTGCAAAATGATGCTTCACCAGTTCAGTTCGACACAGTTCACTGCACCGTTTTTGACAAAAATATAATTTTACATTTTATCATTCAATTTTTCAAACGAAGAATTGTGATTTTTGACCACGAAGTTTGAAATTTTTTAAGGTAAAAAACCGGTTCTTTATTTTTTCAGGAAAAAAAAATTTGTTATTTTTATACATCGCTAATTTTTTCACATGTTTTCCCCTTTTTTTATTATTTTCTTCAATCTTATTTTTTTTACACCCAACGCAACCCAACCAACCTTCATCCGCATGTCCCCTTGCAAGCGTTCGTTCATCCAGTTTATCTGAGCGTGACGTTTTCCCAGTTTTCATTGCACTGAACTCTCCCGCAAGCACAACCATTCCACCGAGTTTCCTTTGTTCAGCAGCACATCGTCGCGTAAACCGTCGATCATACGACCGCGCAAGGGCAGCTATCTGCCGGGGCCGTACGCGACGCCAACGATGTCAGCGTTGGATGCGATGCAGGACGAGAGTGAGACGCAGCAACACCACGACCACCAGCACCGTGTCAGCCATGTGCTCCACCATAAGGCGACCTTCGAAGAGGCCAGTGACGAGTCGATCAATGGAGGTTCGCTTGGCATATATAAACTCATTCTTACAGTTATATCGAAGTTCCTGCGGTTCGCGAATAAAATGAAATGGTCATTGTTCTTAGAATTTGTTGTTTGTGTTTTACTATTTCTTAAAAAAACTCATGCAGTTAGGGATGGAGCCGGTTCCGGTCCGGATTCCGGATTCCGGCGCCTAAAATTGGATCCGGATCCGGTCCGGATTCCGGCGCAATTTTGCCGGATCCGGCCGGAATGGCCGAGACCCGCGAATTAACCAGTTGATTCCTCCGTTTCAGAGCTGTTCAATGGTTTGACAAATTTGTTTCCGTGCTTTGTTGGTTTTGTTGTTGTGCATTTGACATGTGATCAGTGAGCGTTTCTTTAGTTTAGTGTTCTGTTCAATGGTAAATGGTTCACTGCTTTTGTCTTGAGTGGTACACTTATGTGCAGCATCGTCCACTTTAAAAAACGTGGCTGTCAGCTTTTGGCCGACGTTGTTGATGAACAATAGCAGGGTTTTTTTTGAAATCAGCCATCTTCGTTGGTCATATTCAGTTAGATGTCAAACAGTTGCTTTTTTGCGAGCCCCAGAACACCAGCGATTTTAGCGACGTGTGTTACCGTGGGTGTGCGGGGGTGCCGTGATTCCTTAAAACCCGATAAACCGTCCCAACGACCAATCCACGAGACGACGAATCCATTTCAATGGTGTTGCCCGCCGTTTGCGCACTGAAGCAGCGCATCGAACAAGTCGATGCGAGTGGCATTGGTACGACGAAAAAAACGCTGCTGACCAGCATCGACACACGCTTCCGTGCGCGTTTCCACAACGAATCCAACATCATGGCCACGTTCGTTGATCCGCGATTCAAGAATACTGCAGTCGTCTTCGAAAATGAAGGCGCGATTCGTTGTGAACTACTTCACGTTGCATAGAAAATCTTGAAACGATCGGAGACGCCCACAAACTGCGACGATACATCCGAGATCGCGACAACGACGATGACGAAAGTGAACGCGAGCTTGAACCAAAAAAGAAATCGACTGGCCTCTACGGAGGCATCGAGTTTCACGCTGCGCGACCGCGCAACCCGTCAGGCGAATCCAGTCTCGAAGACGAACTACGCGGCGAAATGAAGATGTACGAGTCGGATGATTTTATCGACGAACCGGACAAAAGCAATCTAATGCTAGACTTTTGGCGGGCTGAACTCGTCTAATTACCCCAAACTATCGACAATGGCGCGCAGATACCTGGCACCGCTACCAACAAGCGTGGCAAGCGAACGAATGTTCTCTGAAGCCAGGCAGGTGTTTGTGTACAGCCGATCTTGTCTGTCAACTCAGAACGCCGAAAAGGTCATGTTTCTGAATGGAGTGTTGCCAGCACTTGATTATCCCCATGCGATGTGAATTTTGTCAATTGTTGTTGCTGTAATTTTTGGTTGGTTCACGTGCTGTGTCTTGCTGACTTTGTTTCTGTGTCAGTGCTGTTTTATGCTGAAAATGTGATGAAGAAGCGACGAAATGTGCGTAGATGTTTTTTTGACATAAAAAGGCCATTCCGGTCCGGATTCCGGCAATTTTTGCCGGATCCGGCCCGGCCGGAATGGGCTTTTGCCGAATCCGGCCCGGATTCCGGCAAATTTGCCGGATCCATCCCTACATGCAGTACAAGCATTTAAATTCAACGGAGTTGGTCGAATCGCTGCGAAAATATGCTCAATCATCGATCCATGGACATCTTATTTTAGCAGAGCAAACAAGAAATAACAGTTCACTCCCCACTTGAAAGAACCCATGGATACAACACAACAGAGAAGTTTGAATAGCGCCAAATCAAATACCATTTCATGTTTTTTTCATTTTCTTATAGCCTCTGCCGAACATTCGTCTGTTCACGAGAAGGAAGAGGACGACGACGACGATGTGAACGAACTCGAAGCGCTGCCACCGTTGACGAACAGACAAAAGATCACCGTGGTCGTGTTGGCGTTTGCGTGCTTCTCCAGCACCGTCGCGTTTTCGTGCATCGCCCCATTTTTTCCCGGGGAGGTTCGCTGTGAATTTTCTTGAGTCTCCGTTCCGAAACTGCGTTTGGGTGATTGGGAGTGACTTAGCCGCTGAGTCGTGTGATTTTCAGGAGGGATGTTTCCTTTCGTACATCCTCTGAATTTTTTCCGTTTTTCTGTCAAACTTAAAGTTTTAGAAGTTTTAGAACGAGGCTCCGTTTGCTTGTGGTTGTTGTTCAAAGTCAAAAGTTTGAAATTGAATTGAAATTTCTGTTTAGTGAACATTTCTCTTTGCAGGCGTCGTTGAAAGGCCTCGGTCAAACCGAAATCGGATTTATCTTCAGCAGTTTCGAGCTCGTCATGTTCGCAGTGTCGCCGTTCATGGGTCGTTATGTGAGCGGTGTTTCAAAAGCGTTTGAATTCTTTGTTTGATCAACGTTAAAAATCTTCTGATGTCAGCCTTTTTGCTCCGTTTTTTTGCGGAAATAACAAAAGAGTGATGTCGTTTTATTTATCATCAGATCGCTTACATTGGATCGAAGTTCATGTTTGTCGCCGGGCTTGTGATAACGGGAACAACAGCGATACTGTTTGGGTAAGTCGTAAAGTTGGCAACTTCGCATTTATCTTTGCTTTAGAATACCGCTGCTACCACGGCCACACGAGCTGGCAAGAGCTGAAAAATTTCAACCGTGTGCATTTTTGCATTCCTATTTGCTTTTCACCAATTTTACAGTTTCCTCAACTGGAGTCCCCCGGGTGTCACATTCATGGTGCTCTGCTTTGCGTTGCGCATCACGGAGGCAATCGGCACGTCCATGTTCATGACTGCGTCGTTTGCGATCACTGCGCACGAGTTCCCCGGGCGAGTCGCCACCACGATCGTGCGTTCTTTTCCTCTGCAGCTTTTTGCATTTCATTTTTATTGACTGGTCACTGGTTTTTTTGTGGAAACACTGTCAGTGTTTTTTCTCATGTTTGTTCTCATGTCTAAACGCCCGTTGGTCATAGCGATCCGTATTTTTCGGTTAATTTTTGTGAACGTTCGTACCAGATCAAACCCGGTGAGATTGTGTGACTTGTGGGGCACCGTGGTGCTGCTGTCACATAGCGGTGCGATCGCCGAAACTCGATTTGCGGCATCTGCTGCACCACCACGGTTACCCGCAACCGTCGCACCGATTTGATTTACATCCCGCTTTTCTGATGTTGAGTATCGGAATCGAATCAAGCTACAAAAAAAACTTGCAGGGTATACTTGAAACATTCAACGGCATGGGCTTCGCGGCTGGCCCGCCGATCGGCGGTGCTTTGTATGAGGTTGGCTATGGAAAAATAACTGATTTCAATTTATATATTCAAACTTCTAACATTTTGTGTGTTTGTTTTTCCTTTCGGTCGTTTGTTCTTCAGTTAGCTTGATTTTTTTCAGCTTGGTGGTTATAATGTTCCCTTTACGGTGTTGGGTGTGTTATTGTTAATTGCGGCCACAACTTCATTCTCGATTTTACCAAACTATGACGGTTTGTTCACTGTGATTTCTGTTCGTTTTTTTTTAATTTTTGTTTTTAGCTTACCTTTCTCTTGCTTTTCTAGATCGGTAATGCGCTTTGTTGTTGTTGTGCAAATAACTGGCTGCTTTACATTTGAATCGGGTGTCTCACGTTTATCAACCAATGTCCCATCTGGCTGCCATGCAGCTCTCTGGAACCGCAACAATGAGCTGATATCAGTAGCATGACATCGTTCGCCAGCCACCTAACAACAACCAGTGTCTAAGTGTCCAATTCAAATGCAGCCAATCAGCTAACAGTGCAGCAAAGTGTTATTTGCAAATGATGCGCCCGTTTGCAGACTCGACCGAGTCACGTGACTCGCGCGGCGTGCTCGGCCTGTTGCGCATTCCGGGCATTCTCGTGATGGGCCTCGCGATCACCGTGTGCGCCATCTCGTTGACGTTCATCGATCCGACCTTGGAGCCGCATCTGGCATCGGTCAGCTTGCTTGCTTTGTTATGTCGTCTTTCAATTCGAATGTTGAAAGTTTGCAGATCGGTTTATTGTGTAGTTTTGTTAATTGTCTTCTGTACACTGATCGGAGGCAGCTTATCCGCATTCCATTGTACTCTAGCCAATCAGCTACTAGCACCAAACACTGTCCTTCACCAGCGAACCTCCATTCTATTCCATTCCATTTTATTTCGCGAAAAAGCGGGAAACTCCGATAAAACTTATTTTGCTGCAGTTCGGCATGTCGCCCGGCTACGTCGGTCTGATGTTCATGGTGTGTGCTGGCACGTACACAATACTGGCGCCACTCTGGGGCTACATCGTCGATCATTCCACCCGCTCACCCCTTTTCATGGTCTGCGGTGCGTTTCTATCTACGATCGCACTGTTACTCGTTGGACCGTCGCCGTTGTTGCACGTCGAAAAGTGAGTCAACCGAAAATGGTGATTGCTTGCTTGTTGATTGTTCAATGGCTGTAGTTGAAGTCATATCGGATGATGATGATTGGTCGTACAAGCAACATTCAGTGTTGATTATGAATTGCTGTTCAAATTGTGTAATTGGTTTTTCAATTCGAATGAATTTGTGTTTGCATTTGTTGTTCATGTTTGTCTTTTTCATCCAGGCAACTTTGGATGATCATTGTGGGTCTCTGCCTCCTCGGCATCTCTGTTGGTGCGCTGTTCATACCGACGTTCAACTCAACGCTGGAAATCGCAAAGTTGGTGGCAATTTTGTCGTATCGGTTCAGTTTTTTTTCTGATTCCACAAAAACGTTGTTTTGTTTGTTTGGTAAGTTGTTTGATGGACACTTGTTCTGTTCTTCAGATCAAAGGGCTACCCGGACACGTTTACCACATACGGCTGTGTCTCCGGGATGTTTCAGAGCTGCTTCTCGGGCGGGTAGGTTGAGCTCATGCCAAATTTTGGTATTTCGGTGCTGTAAAGAAGTTTTGTAAATGTGTAAACTTATTGATTTTTGCAAAGACATTACGTACAAAAGACAAGGAGACACTTTTTAGTGGTTTTCTCGGTCCAACAATTGGTGGCTTCGCAATGGAAAAGATTGGTTTCGGGTGGACAGCGACGATCATCGCCAGCATGTTTGTGGTGGTGGTTAGTTGCTTTCAGCTTTCTTTTTCTATTACCAGGTATATCGAGTTTTTGGGTAACTGGAAGGAAGTGGCTTGTTGACGAAGATTTTATCTGAATACCATGCATCTTGTTGAAGGAAGACACCGTCCACAAGCAAACACAATAAACACAACATACATAAGATGGTACGCGCCCTGCTATAAAATCGTATGCCCGTGCGTGTGTGTCTGTGCAACATGATTGTTTTAGCAAAGTGCGCGGTCTTCTGACTAGAACTATACAGTCGACTAGTCGAGAAACAGTTTGATGCTGGAAATCAACAAACAGTTACAAACTCGGCAAAACGGATTCTTGACTATTTCAGGGTTTGCTGCTGGCGATTTACAACGGTCTCGCCAATCGGTGTCAGGTTCACAAAATGCCGCCAAAATTCAACCGCAAGACCAAAACGGCGCCGGCGCGTTTGTTGCCCGACAGTGAGCCAAACGAAACTTCGCGTCTGCCAGCTTACGAGCACCACCCACGTTCGTCGCCTGATTTGAATGTTTGAACTTTGAAACTTTTGAGGAAAAAAACTTTTTTGATTGTTTTTTTTGTTTTACTTTCAGAATTTCTTCACATATTGTTTGTTGTTGTCTACTGATTGTTTTAGTTGCAGATTGATGGTTTTAGAACCAAGTGTATTTGATTGGACCAAGAGTTGATTGTTTGTTTTTTGATTTGGCTGATTATTAGCTTTTTCTTCTGCGGTGGTTTCATTGTTTGTACCAAATACTTTTTTTTGAATATTATGTTGCTCACTGGGGTTGATTTGTTTTAAATTTGAAAACTGTACTAGTCCGTTTCATATACTTTATTTTTACATTTTTATAACATTGGTTGAAACGTTTCTGAATTTTCCAATTTTATAGATGTTGCGCAGATTTTCCACTTGTTTTACCGGGATTTTCTGTACATTTTGCTTCGAAGATTATTTATTGAACTTTCAATGCATTCCAACGTTGTCGGTTTCCTATTTTGCTTCTGTTTTATTTTTCAGTCTTGAATATGAATATTTATGAATTTTCATGAATCATGTCAACGTTTTCTTGTTGTCAGATTTTTCAGTGTTTTGCTTACATTTTCATAGAAGGCTCCAAATACTTGCCTTATTGATTTGCCATAACTCGTGCTTTATAATGTAGCTTTCATAGTTGTTTGTCAGTTTTGAGATTGGTTGCGTCATTTAATGATGGCGGCTAGATGCTGCCGCGGTGCCGAATAAATTGTATCGATTCGATAAAATAATAATATAATTTCGGCTGATGTTCGGGTATCACTGGTGGTGTCAAGTCAATCTTTCGAGGTTGGTTTCACACGGCTGTTTTGAGACAACAGTTATTGTTTATTGTCGAGAATATTTTTTTTATCTCTGTACTCTCTGTATTTAATGCATTTGCTTGTGATGAGATGATTGCCCATTTTTGTAACACCTGATTGATTGTGTTTTATTCGAGTGAGCTAGTTGGTTGCCTGGAAAACCACGATGCGGCCAATCACCATGCTGAATTTCATTTCGGTATCCAGTGTGTTTCAAGCGTTTTTGTGTTCGACTGTAAAGACCCGTTCATACTGATGTGATGCGTGTATGGCACGTCAGGTGACGTGTTTTAGCATACTATCATCGTCCTTGGAGACGTACTTTCGACGTACGTCAGCATACATCAGTATGACCAGGCCTAATTCCAACTGTTTCAGATCGTCTGTGCAATTCCAACCAACCGTGAATCCCACGATTCGCAAGCATGGACTATTTGCACAAGTTTCGCTCGACCATGTTCTCTGTGGTTGATCACGTGAGCTCCGCACTGCCCGGCAATCCGGTGACTCGCGACTTTGAGGTTGGCCAACAGATCGCCTCCGCTGGTCCGGCTCTCAGTTGGAAGATATTCATTGGCCGAAAAAAGTCGACCAAAAAGGTGAGCGCGTTCGTGTGCGTTCTTGGAGTTTCAGTTACTGCTTGGATTTACTGAGTGTTCTGTTTAGTCTTGCATTGCGCGAAGGCGTCGCACCAATTTCGCGTCCACCAAGTCGCACGCAAGCAGTTCCTTCCTTCCAAGCGCTAAAATCATTTTCGGTTGCAGCTGCACTGCACTATTCGAATTCACACCACCGCTTGATGGATGGTGTGGTGTTCGGTTTTTACCAGCCGTTAGTTTGGAAATCCGAGCCGTGTGTTTCATTTTTAAACAGCTGAATCACTTTCAACAACAAGAGAACAATAACAACTGAGCTGGAAAGAGAACAGAAAACAGCACAACGACAGGGGCAGAATTTAATTCAACTGAATTCGTGTGAACGTTTTGAAGAAAAACGTGAGTAATTTACAGCGTTTGTGTACTTTATTGTGCGACTGAGAAGCTTGAGATGCACTCCCTTTGCTGTTCATTCTGCACTGCATCCTGCATTCGTCCTGTATCATGCTTGGTACCACTTGTCCGCGCACCCACTTGTCTTCGCCAGTTTTTGTCCACATTTCTGCAGCATATCTCTGATGAAACAGCTCCTGATTGACGCCGGTGTTGAAGAAGTTGACGTGAACGTGTCCGCCAGCTGGCGGTTCGTTTGCCAGTTTCTGACCGTTTATCAAACTCTCGGTCAGCCCGTTGACAGCTGCGTTTGTGATGCGCGGTGCGTTGTTGAACTACAAAACGACAGTGGTTGTTGATGTTGGCAAAGGTGGTTGAAACGACAATTTTGGCACCGTAGAAAATAAACGTAATTTGTTTGTGCGGGCGCCGCATCAGCTGAACTGAGGTGAACAACTTTTGTTCAACTATATTCAGCTATTTGATCCTCAATGAACAATGATGACATTGAATTAACTCTCGCTCTGGAATGAAAGTCTATGAAATTGATTCCGGCGTAAGGACTATTCGTGAACTGACCGTCAGACGTTCGATTGAGTCAAGTTTCGAATTGCGAATAGTGTGCAGCGATTGATTCGTGGGCGCTGGTTTGCAGTGGTTCACTTCGAGGCATTTGATTTGACGCCATGGTGGATTTCGGCAGAATTCCACAATCAGCACATTGGTGTTGTTGCTGTTTGAGAATTCTTGTGTTTCGATTTCGTTCGTTTGGTGATCCGAAAACGTGCATGCGTGCAGCTGGAGTGAACTGATGAATGGGAGCGATGACCAGAACTGAAGGGATCGTTTGTTTGATTTGCTGAACATGCAGTTGCACTGATTGAGCATATTGGAAATGAGAAGATTCATTCAGATTCAGACCAAACCAGTTTAGTGTGAACCATTTTTTGAATCCAGAAAATAGTTTTGTTCTCCGAAGAAGAAGTGGGTGCAATGCTAAATTAATTCAACCAATCAGGACTGTATGTTAATTTATGATCCCAAAATTTGTTTGACACAATTTTTACCTGTGTACAAAACTGCGTTTCGATGCTGCCAAAATGCACTGCAACACAACTGAACGTGCGTAGATTTCGCCAAGTTCGATGGCTGACTACCGAAAGTAGAGCTGGCAAAACCTGCGACTTTGAATTCTCCATGAAATTTTTTATTTCCAAATGACGTGTTGGAATCTGCACAACTAGTCGGTCGAAATTGGTAAGATAGTCTTCTTCTTGTTGTTTTGAATTGGTCGATTCCAGTTTTGGACTGGATTGTGTGGCGGTGATTTGATTGATCCCGAGTGCCTTTGGATGCCATGAATGCACTCGCATTCGAGTGGAGTGACTGCTGCTGAAATAGTTGGAAATTTTGAGTATGAGCTGCGCATCTTTGTACACTACGCTTCAGACCTGTCTTAATAAACTAGTGACTGATTATCAAAGGAGACTATGCATGACGCAAACACCGGAATTTCGCGCGCGCTGATTAGCTGAACACTTGAATGAAACGCAGTTTATTTGTTGTCTCTTTCCGCATTATGCTGTGTTAGTTAACTCTTGCATGAGTGAACTGACTTGAACATTTTGTTTTGCATGGTGAATAAATTAGTTTCGGTCGGTAGACACATGAATGAGTGTATTAGAAAGGATCCCCCAACTAATCACTTGTATGTCATTCAGTCATTTTCCCCATTTTTCTTCGTTAGTCTCTTTCACCGGTGTTCACATCACATCACCACCATCAACTTACTCATTGATCTGCTCATCACGGCTGCCTTCATCATGTTCATGTTCGTGCGTGTCACATGTCAACCGCAGTCGTGTGCTCGTGTCCGCTGCTATCGGGCAGTGTGTCTTCGGGCGCAACAGTAGCAGCCATCTGCGACAGACACGCTCCAGTCGAATTCGCTCCGTCCAAGGCAGCCAGTTCAGAATGTGCGATAGAATCAGCTCTGGCAGCTCGTTGAGACTGCTGATTGGTGATTGGACGGCAACCGAAGAGTTACTACGCATGGTTGTTTGTTTGTGTTTGATTGCGATATTTTCTCCGAATCGTTTATAGACAGAAGGAATGAAGACTTTGGATGTTTTTTCAATGAAAAACGTGCCTGAAACGGAAGGAAAGATAACAGAAAACGTTATGAATGCTGGTAAGTAGCATTCGTAGGGTGATAAGAGCAGAGGAAAAAGCAAAACTCTTGCAACAGAGTGACTGCAGAGCAAAACGCGAAACCGAGAGGGAAGAGCTGAATGCAGGCCAGTACAGCTGAATGAAGCAATCGTAAAAAAGACGCTTTTTTCTGTGTCACATTTGTTTGTGTAACATTTGTATCATTCTGTTACGTCATGAATCTGAGCTGAGTTGCCATGGAGTTCTTGCTCTTGTGTTGCGTAATTTGATTGATGATTTGTGGCATTGCAATTGCAACATAATTTTATGACGCCAATGGTATTTTGAATGCTTCTCAGAGAACACTGTCCCGAAATGCGAAAAGCGGCTCAATTTGTTTGGGATAATTTGTCGGTCTCAGTAGAAGCAACACAAAAACTATATTTGCCCATGACATATGTCGCCCTTTCGATCGCAGTGTTTGTTTTAGCGCTCGGATTACTTCGGTGTTTTTTTATCATTGCCTTTTAGTTTCACCACAGGTTTCTTCCGTGAAGCAAATACAAAACGAAAGGTCATGCTGGCTGCAAACTAGCAAGCGGCTTTACAGGCGTTGAAAGGGACTGAGCAAACGGAAAACAGACACATTCGTATTGTTGCTGTTTAGCTTGGCGTGCAACAGCTGAACGTGACGCTTTTCTGGTGCGAATTGGCATCATTAATAAAAAGACATTATGGTGGCTGTCAATTGTGTGAGAAATTCAATGTTTTGCGGATCGGGGGGACACAAAACATGAGTACAGTGGCGGCGCAAGGATTGACTTGTCGCGGGCTGGCAGTAGGTTTTGTTTTTGTCTGAATCCGATTATCAACCATTCCGTCACTGTGTGACACCCCAAATTTTGTCTTTTTCAATATGGACTATGCATTCGCGATTTGTTTGTTATCAAATAAATGGCCCTTCTCTCAGTGAATCTCCAATCGGCGACAAACTGAAACCAAAATCCGAACATGAAAACTGAAACCGGCTGTTCGTAATCAGCAGTGGTCCACGCACTCGCTCGCCCCCCACACACACAACGACGCCATAGGTGTTGCGCTTGCGCACAGTTGTTGCTGGTTGTTGTTGTTCCATTTGCATGCGCTTGCAGCTGCATGTTCCATTTTTTATGCATTGTGTGCTTCAGTACATTTCGATCCGATAGTAAATGAAATAAAAGTGCACACGAGGAAAGATGAGGTGAACACGGGGGCATGTAAGCTTGCAAGCAGCATCGGGCCACAGACTCTACTAGCTGCGTTGTAGGCTAATCGCACACACTTTGCGTTTTCTATTCAATCCATGCGTTGGGATCCGACTCAATTGGTCGGTCAAGGGTGCTGAATCAAGAAACGTGAGTTTTTGAATCCAAGAACGAAAATGTTTATTTTGTGATCCAGCTTCACGTTTCACACGTTTTCACGCCGATCCCCGGAACGAGCGAGATGGATGATGTCTCCCTCTCCCTGTCCCGTTTGCACCACGGATGTGCGGCGTGTTTTATGCGTTTTTCAACGTTCAATGACATGTTTATAGCTGGAAATTGATATCGCGTTTTATAAATGGGTGTGCCCATGCTATTTCGCTGGTTTGGTGTTCATTTCGGGCGATTATGGTGCCCATAAATTCGCAGCTGCTTGTTCGTTTGATTAAAATAAAAACCATTATGCTACAATTCACGTTGTTCCACCCACTCATCTACTGTCGAACTGTAACGGGGCATTCATGACGCAGTATTTAGCGGCGCGCAGCGCAGCACAAAGCAAAGCTATGCGTCACTAAATACTGCTTCATGAATGCCGCTTAAATCATGGCCATCAGCTAATTGGCTGCGTTTGAATGAAGGCTCACTGACGGGTGCTGTCCACCTTGGTGCAGTCAATTTGTATCTTATTTCAGCTTCGAATACAAGAAAAAACGAAGTCGCGTTTGTTTTACAGTTTGACCGTGGTAATTGTGATGTAACATTTAGGAGGCAGCTGTGTGGCTGTTCGAGAAGCGTGACATTGAGCGATGGCCGAAACAAGAGAAGGAGCAGTTTCTGGAATTACTGAAGAACGGTGTGTCCCGGTTGACGCGCATTCGCCACCCGCGCGTGCTCACCGTCGAACATCCGCTCGAGGAATCGAGGTCAGTTTGGCTTGAACTGAAGCAACACAACTGTAAACCATGGGCAATCAGCTGATTGACTGTTTTGAATCGGGTTCACTGATTGGTTTTCAGTCAGCTGGATGCAGCCAATCACGCATGCCGGATTCAAATGACGGAAAGCGTTCATTTTTCCAGTGTAATATGCTGCTAGCCATATCAGTACTGTTTCAGTTTCATGGGTTTCACCATGACGTGAATGGCTATTGTAAAATCGTTGATTTGCTTGAACGTATGCATGATTTCCAGTGTGTACTTTTTCTGTTTCATCTTTTTTTCACAACAACAATCTTTGTACAGGGATTCGCTGGCCTTTTGCACGGAGCCGGTGTTTGCGAGCGTTGCGAACGCGCTGGGCAGGGTCGACAACATGACCGTCGTGCCGAAACACCTGGACAACTTCAAGCTGGTCGACATCGAAATTAGACACGGAATTTATCAGGTTTGCAGAAGTTCTGCAAACTAAAAATGAAATAAAAATCAAACAAAGCGCTTGAAAAGAACGCGGCTTATTGGTAGGAACAAATCGATGTCGGCGCTTGAATCGTTCACCCATGCTTGCTTTCCAATTTTTTTTCGCAGACGTGCGAAGCGCTTGCATTCCTGCACAACGACGCGCGAATGTTGCATCGAAACGTGTGCCCTGAATCGATCATCATCAACGCGAATGGATCGTGGAAACTGGCCGGCGTGGACTTCCTTGTTCAGTCAGGCGCTCCAACGTCCAGCGGTGACACGACGCAGCATGTTGGCTGTTTGAGACTTTCAGTTTGATTTTTTTGGAGCAATGCACATTTTTATGCGAGCAAGTACTAAACTACCGTTTTTGAATTTATTTACATTGATTGGGAACACCAAATAATCACCATGATTCAGCTATTCATCGCGACTGTCGAAGCAGTTATCGAACCCAAATCCCTTGTGCAACTGCCTAATTTCCCAGCACTCTCAGTCTCCCAGATCACTTCAAGTGCTAACATTCTCTCGCAGGCGACATTTGCGATGCTCGACTGGGACCAACAGCGCATGCCGTGCACACAGCCGCTGTTGAACTACATGGCGCCCGAGTACGTGGTCGGTGGCCGCTGCGACACGTCGGCAGACATGTTCTCACTGGGCGTGTTCGCGTGCTCCGTCTTCAACAAGGGAGCGCCCTTGTTCGACCACGGCAACTCGTTGGCGACGTTCAAGTCCAATGTGAAACTGGTACGCCGTCGGTGTTCGGGGGCCGATTCGGGCAAACAATGCAGTTCTTGCCATTCGACAATTGACAGCGCGCTGATTGGCTGCATCTTATCTGATCGACCAATCAGAGCGTTTCATGTTGAATGCAGTGCAAGTGACATCACTGATCGATAACGTTGTGATTTTTGTCGTTTTTCGTAGCTGCGTTTATAAAAAGCAATTTTTTGTCCTTCATTTCAGTTGAAATCGTTGCCGAACAACAAGCTGGCAAACATTCCCGCCGAGTTCCGCGAAGACTTGAAAATGTGCCTGAATTTCACGGCCGATTTGAGGCCGGATGCGACGCAGTTGAGCAAGGTGACAAATGCTTTAGGAAAAATTGAAAAAAAACTTTAAATACTGCGCACTGATTGGGTGCTGTTGGTGCAGTACGCCACTACAGCCAGTTAGTCATATTATGTCGCTTTAGCTAGTTGCTCAGTAGATGAATTTCCACTGCATGTTGTTTCAATTTACCGCACACATCGAGTTTTGATGATGAGTAAAACCGTTTATTTTCGAGTTTATTGCAGGTCGCCTATTTCGACCACATTCTAATCAAGACGTTGTGCTATTTTGAGTCGCTCTGTCAAATGGACAACGTGCAGAAATCGCAATTCTTCAAAGGACTACCGAATGTACTGTCTCAGTTTCCGAAGGTTAGCATGCTTGTTCACTTTGAAACTTATAGATGGGCTGCATAAAAGCTCCGGTTAATGCACTTGCATTCAGTGCACTGATTGGTCGCTAACGGCTGAATGACTTGAGTCACAACTCACAATGACTTCATCACTCCATGACTTCCCCGTGACTTCATTTTCGTTTGTCTGGTTGCTTGCAAATGCCGATTCTTCTAGCAACAACTTTATCTAAACCGAATATGCACGTTACAGCGTCCGCTGCTCCAAAAAGTTCTTCCATATCTGTCGGCCGAATTCGGCACGCCCGAGCAGATTCCGTTCATTCTGCCGAGCATTTTCATGATCGCAGAGCAATGCACCGACAGGGAATATGCGGACACGCTGTTACCACAGTTGGTACCGGTGTTTCAAATGCGACAGCCGTATCAAGTGAGAGCAGTTTTTTTCTGTTTTGAGCACCGCGGGCTGACGTTTAATGGTTTGCTTTTAATGCATGGCCATCATCCAAGCATAGGTTTTGTTACTTTCGAAAAAACTGATTGAAATTAAATGGTCCGCGTGTGTTTTTCTCTCAAACTAACCAATGTTATCCTTTTGTTCTTTCAGATCCCACTGATGCTGCTGCAAAAAATGGAGCTCTTGCTGAACAAAACACCAGAGGAGCAAATTCGTTTGCACCTGCTGCCGTTGATGTACGGAGCACTGACATCCGACTCCGGACAAGTTCAGGTGTGATTGTTTTTGCGAAAACGAGAAAAAGTGAACTGGCTTAGTTCGGTATGCCTTTGAATCGGCTGTGTGCTGATTGGTCGATCATTGTTGAACGGTTGAAACAACCATAGTTGGAGTAAAATTTCAGGAGCTCTGTCTTGGCATGATTCCGAACATTTGTAAACTGGTTGACCGCGAGTCGATGAAAACGACACTTCTGCCGACCTTGCTGCGGTTGGCCACGGATGCTCAACTGTTGTCGGTATTGCTCGGTTTTTTGTCGAATTATTTTGGTGCAACGACCAAATTAGTTCCTTAGTTTTTTGCTTACTACTTGTGTTAACCAACTACTTGTCTTACAACTTGTCTTTTCAGGTGAAAGTGAACGCCTTGGTCTGCATCGGAAAAATGCTGGACAAACTCGAAAAGTGGATGGTTACGGATCAGATTCTGCCGACACTGCCGAAAATCAACTCGAAAGAGCCGGGCGTTTTGATGGCTGTGCTCGGTAAGTAAACATGTGGGAAAGTTGATTGTAAAAATTGTGATCGAACAGGATTTGTGAGCGGAATGATTGGCTGACTCTGGCTGGTTGTATTGGTCATTCAATAGATTTCCTGATTTCAAATCTTTCCTTTTTTCAAGCTACACCCTGTGAAACTTTAAACAACAGAGTACGAAACGTTTTTCTCAACATTCCCGAAAAGCCTCTAAATTTTGAGTTGATAATGCAATGGGGACGTACCAAACACACAGCGCAGTCACTTTGGTTGTTGTTTGTCTTTCACAGCCTCCGTTTTTCTCACCGTTTTCCAAATCGGCAGGCATCTACAAAATGGCGTTCCACAACGCACAGCTCGGCATCAGCAAAGACACGTGTGCCAAGTCGGCATTGCCGTATCTGATATCGCAGTCGATTGACAACAGCTTGAATCTGAACCAATTTGAGCAGTTCATCACACTGATCAAGGCGATGCTCGTGAAGGTCGAGACAGAGCAAAAGCAACGATTACAGCAGCTGTCGGCGATGCAGGAAGAGCAGAGGTGAGGTGTATGACATGACATGCAAATGACTGTTGTTAAAGTCACTGAATGGATTAAAAAGTCTGTTCAAATAAGCAGTATCTTGTGGCATCTTAGCAGATTTCTTCATGGAATTGTCTTTAGCTGGTCGTTCGACGAAAACCTGTATTATTTGGCGTATTACAACTTCTGTAAGACCCTACATAAATTGAATTTCGAAATTCTTAATCGTGTTTATTTTTTTAGAAACGTGAAGAATTTCAACGAAGTGCTCTCTGAAACGGCGGCCAGACGGGCGGTGAGACGTTTTATATGGATGTTTCAATCGTTTTTTGTAGTTTCGAACGAAACACGAAAATGTTGTTGAGTGTGAGCTTGACTGGTCTCATACGCAAAGTATGATTCAGTCGTTAAGTGAGCAAGCGCCTTCCGCCTCTCTTTTTTTCCAATTTTCATATTGATACAAGGTCTCAATCGTAATGAAAACACAGGTGTCACCGGATCTTCAAGGACTCGAGAGTTTCGGCGCTTCCAATGCGACTTCATCGAACTCGACTGCGAATTCGACACCGACTAGCGGCAGAAGCAAGGCACCACTGACCTTGGACGAAAAGAAGCGACTCGCCGCTGAACAGGTTGTGGTTGATTTGAAATGAACATCAGGGGCTTTTGATGGACGTTCAATTGCAAACGAAAGTTTTCAGTGAATTTATTGTCTGTAAATGTGTTGTTGTAGTTTTCAGTAAATGGGAGCAGATTTTTGCACATTTTCAATTTTGTTTTTGTCAGGAGTCAACATTGCGCTACCGGTCGCAACCGGCGATTTCGCCGAGTCCGAATCGGTCGCCAATGCAGCCGACGCAAAAGCCAGCGGCCGCCTTCCAAGCGCACGCCACGCCGAGTGCCGCAAAGGACCTCAGTGGCAGCTTGCTGAGCGCACCGATGCACTTGAACTCGAGTGCAGCGCCAGCGTATGCCAACCACTCGCCAGCTGGCAGCACTGGCAACTTTGCCTCGTGGACGCCGATGACTATGGCCGCCTCATCTGGCAGTCAATTCGGCCAGATGGTCGGTGCCACTGCGGGCCCGTTGCAGACGCAGACCGGCTGGAGTCAACCGACGCCGCCGCAGTCGAAGCCGCAGCCGCAATTGGATCTGAGCGCCTTCGACCGGCTGGTGGCGTTTCCACCGACGACTGGGGGCCAACAGCAACGACAGGGTGCGTCGACAGGCAGCAACAAGGCAGCGTCGTCGGCTTTCGTCAACGGCCAACCATCCGGATTGACGTTGGATGGCTTGAAACACCAGCAGACAGCCGGCCATTGGAGTGGTGCGGCTGGTAATAGTGCCACGAAGAAGACCGGCACTTCCACTGTGGATGATTTGCTGAGTTGACGCCACTGGAGAAAAACAAGAATTACACTTTAAAATGTGATTTTTACGGTATTTTATTTCGAAATTTTTTTAACTTACTTACCGTCGAAAAGCACCGTTTTGATGTCTCATTTGCTCTTTGATTGAGTGTTGGGTCTACCCGGTTCTATGACAGCAGAGCAACACATTGCTTTTGGATGTTTGATAGGAATTGCATAATTACGTCGTGTGTTTCGACTGCACACTGATAGAAGTTGTTTATTTATTTTTATATTTTTATAGGTTGGTTTCGTGCTTGATTATAAACCATATCTTCAGTCATACAGTGTTTGCTTATCTTTTTTTATTGTGGGTTTTTTACCTTTCGTCCTTCCTTTCTACATTCCTGTTTTTATATTTTGTTTTCTGGAACATGGAAAATACTTGAACAATATTGATTGTTTTTTCACACGGAATTAGTTTATTTTCGGTTATAACAGTGCTTTGGTGGCAATGATTTTTTTCGACTGTGCCCGCAGAAATGCTTCGATTCTAATTTTTCTGAAAAGATTGTGCAATCTGCTTCTGGTTTCTGAAAAAAACGTTTTCTTGCCACTGTGATTGTTGGGCATTTCAGCCGAGAAGTATTTGTAAATTGAAATTCCTAAATTCCAAGTTTAAAAGTATTGCAACACCCACACAAAAGCCGCTTTAACGTTTTACCACGTGTTTGCTGCTATTTATTCCACGAAAATTTCAAATTTTTTTTCGCGCTATTTATTTGAAAAAGTGCTTCGATAAAAAATGAACAGAAGTAGCGTGGGATTTCTGTGGTAATCGTGGTTTTTTGATCTGCATGTTTCGATCTTGCAGCGTTTTCACCAAGGCCGAGCTTGTGTGAGACGTTTATTTTTGTCGTATTTTACGGTTGCTGCTGTTTGATGTCGTGATTTTCCAAAATTGCTGTTTATTCGAAAATTGTAGAAAAAGTAGTTGGCCAAGAAAATAACTCAAACGAAGTTTGGTTTGATTATTACGACGAACAAACACGAACATCACGACACATGATGGACGATTTGAATTCGCCCTCGCAGGGTTTGTGCTTGTTTTTTTGTTCGACTTGTCAATTCTGTTTCGTATGTTAACATTAAAAGAATTGGCCAGAGAAATTTTCGAATGGTTTTGCTGGCGAACTTCTATTCATGAAAATTTGCGGTTTCTGTGTCGAAACTACTTTTTGTGCGTGTACGTTC
Source organism: Theristus sp. LFF4_11 (assembly GCA_030248135.1). Classification (NCBI taxonomy): domain Eukaryota; kingdom Metazoa; phylum Nematoda; class Chromadorea; order Monhysterida; family Xyalidae; genus Theristus; species Theristus sp. LFF4_11. The sequence goes on along the minus strand of JASANC010000891.1, from coordinate 2,829 downwards.
TGGTCCTTCGTTTTGCATCACGAACTGAGTGAGTGAGACTTTGCTTGCAAATTGCACGCCCATGTGACACAAATGAGGCTTTTTTGGAAAACGAACCTAATTAGCGCATTGGCATGCTGGTGCTAGCTGCGAATCGCATAAAAAGACGGATCGTTTTTTAGTCAGTTCTGTGGATTTGATATCATAGAGTTCATTGATTTTGGTATGCTGTGAAGATTTTGCGTTAAATATAGGGTTCAGATGGACATGGACAGATGATGACCTTTTCGGTTTGAAAGATTTTGTGTTGAAAAGGCGTGGTATAGAATACGAGTGTGCGACTGCATATATTCCTCCTGAATATTCTGGAAATTTCAGTTGGAACCAGACTTTCAGCCAAATTTCATTGAGATTTTGCTGCAGGTTGGCTTGGTTTGGTAAAGAGTAAATTTGAGTTGAAATCTTTCGTGAACCGAGTGTAGTCGGGCCTGAACAGCAGCAGTTAACGCGATGTTTTATTATTGACAGTCAGCAGTCGCCAGCTGACGTGTGCTCTCTCTTCTTTGTGCACACATCTGAACACTTGGCACGTGCACTACATGCATCATGCTTTGGCACATGAGCACACTTTATAGAGCACTCAGTTCGCGCGGTATGCGCGCTTGTTGTAGCAGACGAGCTAACGACGGCTTTTACGTTCTGCATTTGATTTTATGTGCACTGGTCGGTGGTCGGTTGTAATTGGTGTTATGTCCGTCCGGTCGAGCAGCAGATGGCAAACGTGCGAAACGTTTTTTGGGCGATTTTGTTTGAGACGAGAACTTGATGGATGGAAAACTCATGAATGGGCAGAAAAGAAAGACATCACTGTTGTGTGAGCGATTGGATGTTCTGAGCTACCGATTAGTTTTTTTAATTCAAATTCTTTATTTGTTCAATTCAAAGACGAACGTTGTTTTTACCCAATTTTGGACTTGTGCCCAATTGTTGTGCCCAAATCTGCCGTTGACCAGCATCTAGCGTTTGCGTGCTTTCACTCTATCATTTTACTATGAGTGGTTTTAGTACAGTGGTGCTAGTAGTTTCTGTCCTACTGAGCTTTATTTTTTATTGCGCTACCATTTTCCGACGACGTTGTAATGCCAAACCACAATTATTATTGTCGCCAAAATTGCTTTTAGGCGTTTTGTCTTTTATCGGTGAAATCGGTTTCAAAAAACTGGTTGGAAACTCGAATGAGAACGCACATTTTCGAACAGATCTTTAGTACTCACTGATGCCACTCAACTTTTCATACAGCAGACAGATTAAAAAAAATGCCGAACTGTGAAAGCTGCTAAATTTTTGGATGGTGCAAAATGAAGAATACCAATATCACACAGTATTTGTGTCTGCAATTTACGGCAGCTCAATTTTCCAATCGGTCGAAACATCGGAACGGCACTTCATATCGCGTTGTTTTCATCTCAACGTCAGCATAAACTCATTCTTAGTCCCGTTTTATCCACGCGAGCACTTCCAATTTTATTTCAACTCCGAAACGGTTGTTACGGAAGGAAGATGGTGTTGGATAGAGCATATCTTGCTATTTTACTATTTACGCTTCGAAGAGTGGTCAAAAAAGCAAACGGTTGTTGTGGAAATTTTCTTTTGCGAGTTTTACAGTTTCACAAGTAAGCTGAAGAAACAAATTTAGCTTAAGGGAATCCTGAAATGTACTCTTGACACAAGTTTCGTTGTAGCAACGTTTCAGGCAGTTTTCGATTTTGTCCGTCACTAACATTGCACTGGTGATTCCCACGGGGCCAATGTTTGCGTTGAAAGCTCTCTATGCTTGCAGTTTGGTAACTTTAGTCCCTGATGACTGCATAATTGGTAAATTTAGGTTGACTTAAAGGGAAAAAACAGATGAAAGATATTTGAAACTGCAGAATTGCGAAATCATTCGATGGGAAAGTATTATATTTGACGATGAGTGTGTGAATATTGATAATTTTGAGCGTTCAAACGACTATTGAGACAACATCAACAGTATTTCGTTTTTTTTGCAACATTTTTAACTCTTCACTCTGATAAGAAAAAGAACGTGCGAACGACAAAATGACATTGGCGCCAATTGACGAGAGTTATTCGTATATGTACGATCAAAACCATGGTTGGTTGGTTGGTTTCTTCAGTTTTTTTGGCTTTTCTTGCTACTAAACCATTTTTGTTGTGATTTTTGCGTAATCGTCTTGTAACTTTTTTGTTTAACGTGAGACAGCTGAAATCTTAAAAACTTATCAGAATTGCGACACCATTCAGAAACACGTTGTCATTTTATGGTTAGCTTCTCGTTCGATAAGAGTATTGATTGAAATATAGTTCTCCGTTCTCAAAATTTGTAGATAACATTGTGGTGTGGTGTGGCGTGTTGCATAAATGTACTGAGCACTTTTTCTCAATGCTGCTGCAATAAATATACAACTTTTTTTACTATTACTATGTTTCTGCATCGTCTGAATGGATGATATTTTTATCGAGTTTCTTGCAGCGAATGTGTTCTGTTCAACCAAGTTCAATGCTTGGTAACTATTTACAAGAAATCAATGTCAAGAAAAGCACACGCCGACTTGAACATTGAACTTTTTTCGCTATAGTGTTGTTACTTATTGAGCGATTAGTGTTGGAAAACATGGAGTGAAATGTGCAAAATAGTTTTTATGTTGTTTTACGATCTATCGGCGTTGGTTGTTGTAATTTTCTTATTTTTTTACTTGTGTTTGTCAGTTTATTATCTTGAGTTTGTTTCGGATGCTTTCAAACTTTTCAGTATTCTGTCGCATTTGTTGTCAAACTTTATTTTCCTAT
>JASANC010000890.1:0-17069 GCA_030248135.1 Theristus sp. LFF4_11 | reverse complement strand
TCGCTCGCGCATCCGCATGATTTGATTTTAAATTGTCAAATTAAAATTTGACGAACGCGGTAACTCAGTAAAACGATTTGACCTACCGTATTACCCCTATTAAACCCCCCCCAAAATTAAACCCCCCCCCCAAAAATAAACCCCCACCCCCTCGACAAGTTTCCAAATAATCCCCACCCCAATATAATCCCCCATGGGGGATTATTGAAACCTGTTTGAAACACATACCCTGCGAATTCAGTGGCTGGTTGCAGTGAAAATGATGAAATTGTGCTACCAAAGGCCCCAAATGGATGAGTTAATGGTAATTTCATCACAAAAGGCTGTTGTAAAAGGAAATTTCTATGTAGAGTAGAAGTTTCTGCGACTTCCTTCCTGCCATGGAAGGTATTTTTGCCATTTTGCCCACTCCTAAAAATGGTTTCCAAATAAACCCCCCCCCCAAAAATAACCCCCCCCCCAAAAATAAACCCCCACCCCCAGAAGTCGCTGAAGAAATAAACCCCCATGGGGGTTTATTAGAGGTAATACGGTATGTAAGATATAAATTAGCGCGCTGCGACGAAATTTGAGCATATTTATATTTTAAAGGCACTTTAAGCTAAAGCCTAGGTACTTCTAAACTTCTAAACCAAACATTAACCGTACCGTACCCAATTCTGCCTGAACCTTTCAAAATTAAAAAAAATATATTAAAATAATAAAAAGATATTGTGTTTTCGATGTGTCGAATCGAAAACGATTTTTAATTTTAGAACATTGCTGCACAGCCATCTGAAGTGAGTGACACTGAATACTCAAACTGGCGCTGGTTATCGGGTACGTGCAATATTTTTATACTGTTTTAAAAAAGGCACCACAACAAACTGTGCATTGATAAACTAAAAATCTTGAATTTTTTACTTACTAATTCTGTTTCAAAGCAAACGTTTGCAAATTGCATGCGATGCAAAATGGGTAAAATGAATAAGAAAAGTTATTCAATAACAATAACAATAAGAAAAGGTAAAATTCAGAGCCAACAAGCAACATACGCACGGCGATGTGCGAATGACTGATCAATATCAAGACTGCACACGAGGCCAACAGAAGGGATTGCTCACAGCCACATGGACATGTTTGAATTGGCTGCTGCGTTATTCAACTTATCTACAGTCTGAACGTACACTATGGCGTTTTCTCACGCGTGCTGTTCTGCGCATAAAAACAGCTTTTTTGCTGGAAACTTCGAGACACATAATTTTTACCAGGCAACAATCTTTGCGAATGCATCGAACAAAACTCAAACGCATTTTACAGGGTGATACTACTCGAAAAAAGTGAACGGGTTGTTCGCACTGACTGAACAGTGAGAAGTCGGAAATATATAATACTAAGAAATTACTTTTTGATATTTTGAACGAGAACAAAGTCAGCCAGCCAACTTGCCTTGCCGTTGCCGCCGCCATACAGCAATAGAATGAAATAATGAATAAATGAATATCAGCACAGCAACAGAACAGTTACTGTCGTCGTGTTTGTGTTTCAAAACTCAACTGCTTGACATTTAACAACCGCGCATCAATTCGAAATCAAAATCAACGCGAATTTTCTTTTAATAATACGCGCGCCGGTTCCGGAAAGATTTCAAGATTTTTGCACAGAATTGAAAAACTCAAGACGAGAAATTACAATTGAACGGAATGGAATTGGAATGGATTTCATTCAGTACCGTGGGCCCAAAAAATTTTCGAAGGGGGGAGGGTATGGTGCCGTGGGGGGGTCCAAACTATGGTAACGTGGGACCCCGTCATGGGGGTCTCATGGGGGTGCATTTTTTCAAAATTTTCTGTGGGGGGTCCACCCCCTCCACCTAGGGTTGTTAAAAAAAACAAAAATCGTCATTTTTGTTTTAAAAAAAAATTTAAAAAAAAATTTCAAAAATCAAAGTTGTGCTAAATCAATCAGGGAGTCCGAAGAACCACATATGATATGCAAGCGATTAAATTTAAAAAAAAATGATTAAAAAAAACAAAAATGCCAATTAAAAAAAATTCGAAAAATTTTCCTCTAATATGCTCTGAAAACCTCAATTTTGGCACAATTTTTCGAAAGTTCAACAAAAATTTTTTTTGATTATACCTCGTAAAACCTTTAGCAGTTGATTTTGGACCGTTTTACCGACTGATTTTAGGCTTCGACAACATCTGCGATGAAGTTTTTGAGCGTCCCAAAGCTTGGCCTACCATTTCCGATGCAGATAAGGTGACGATTCGCCTCGCAGAGCGTCCGATTGTGCTCGCTGCTCCGTTTGCAAGCGTTGTCTGGTTGCTGCTTCGTGTCGTGTCGTCGCGACACCATCAGAAGAATTGATCGAATTTCAAGGCGGTATGTTTGTCTTCACTTTAGCATTACCTTAGCTGGGGACAATTAGTGACGTTTTGGAGGTCAAAACACAAGAAGAGGCATGGTGACGGTTTGGAAAAGGGGTAATTGAGGTCACCAAAACAAAATCTGCAAAGTTCCGCCATACGGGAGTCATTCGGGAGGCGCTTGCATATCGTATGTGGTTCTTCGGACTCCCTGATTGATTCAGCACAACTTTGATTTTTGAAATTTTTTTTAAATTTTTTTATAAAAAAAACAAAAATGGCGATTTTTGTTTTTTTTAACAACCCTACCCCCACCCCCCCACCCGACGGTCTCTGGTGCTCTGGGGGGGGTGTAACTTGTAGACCATCAGATTTTCCTCCGGTATTATGGAATTTTTTAAAAATTAATTTTAAAAAAATTAGTTTTTTAATTTAAAAAATTGGGTTTTTTTACTTTTTTTGCATCTTAGTTCTATTCTATTCCAGGTCCGGTCCAGTACCGAAGACGAGGGCATAGTTGTTCCAGAGCCGGGGGGTTGGGGGCATAGTTGTTCTAGGGGGGGCCTGGGGGGGCGGCCCCCCCCCAAAAATTTTCGAATCTATCTCTATCAGACAGGTTTTTTCGGCTCAGCTATTATCTATCTAAAAAAATTCTCAGCCAGCTATCTATCTAAAAAATTTTGTCTTCGAAGACATAAAATAAGTCAATTTTTGACCAAAATTGATCATTTTTGCTCGTAATTCTTGAAAATTTCGCTAATTTTAGATAAAATACGCGTTTATACTTGATTTTTAGTGTATTTTTAGCATTATTTTGCTGTTTTTATAGCTTTTTAGCGTTTTAGCTATCTATCTATCAAATTTCAAAATTTTGACCGCCCCCCCAAAGTCACATGGCCCCCCCGCGCCCCCCCCCCCAAAATTTTCCAGCTATCTATCTATCTAGAAAATTTGCTCCAGCTATCTACAGTCTATCTCGCTAATATATGCAACTCGCTGATTGGTCGGCTCCTCACGCTCCGCACCCTTAGGAACGGGATTCAGAAAAAATCATGTTTTTCATTGTTCAACGGTTTGTTTTTATTTATTTCATGCCGAAAAAACATTCTACAGTCGAACTCACTAAAATGTGGAATCAGCTGATTGGTCGACCGAGCGGAGGCTGCTCACACTCCGCACCGTTCTTTTTTCGTGGATTTGGATTTTATTGAAACGTGTTTTTATGAATTTCCAGCACCCTTTTTGTGCTAAAAATAAACTCAAAGGTTAGAGACCGCGAAATTTAGAATATTTTTATTCCACAGCTCAACTCAAAACGTATTTTTTGTTTGATGACGACGACGACGTCGTCGCTTAATTTTTGCGTGTGAATTGAAAGACAAATGAATGAACGGAGTGTGCTCTGCATGGTTTGCTACGTGCACCAAGTAAATGAACACAGCAGCTTACCAAAAACAACTTGAAAACGAAAAAATGAAAAATGAAAGCAAAGTCGTCGTCGTGTCGTCGTCGTCCGCGAAGTCAAAACGCATTTTTTTTAATTGCGGACGCATGTCGATCGGTCAGCTAGGAATGAATGAAACCCCCTTCAGCTGGCTACACAGCGCACTCATTTCAGGCTTTTGTCTTTCAGTTCACGCGTAAAAATTAAGCGACGACGTCGTCGTCGTCGTCGTCAGTAAAAAATGCATTTTGAGCTGTTGAATAAAAAAAAAGAATTTCGCAGTTCTCCAACCCTTTGAGTTTATTTTTAGCATGAAAACGGTGCTGGAAATTCACACTCATTCAAAAGAAACACGTTTCAATAAAATCCAAATCCACGAAAAAAGAACGGTGCGGAGTGTGAGCAGCCTCCGCTCGGTCGACCAATCAGCTGATTCCACATTTTAGTGAGTTCGACTGTAAATAAAAAACTACCAAATTCCAAAAATTTGCGTTGGTCACAATGTAAAAAAATGTCTTTTTTAGTTGATTGACTGCGACGACGTCGTCTATGGTTTTTGGTTTAGTTTTTGCCTTTAGGCATGAAAAGAGCGTGCCGCCGCTGGCCGCTACTGTGTGTCCGAAGCACAGAGAAGAAGAACGCAGCAGGTGACAGTATTTATTGACAATGTGAACAATCTTTGAACAACAATGAATGGACATGGCGCACCCAATGAATCAATTGTTAAAAGCGGGATGAAAACCGTCGAAATCATTGGAAGCAAGTTTTGTTATTTTGTTTGTTTGTTTTAAATTTGTTTTGAACACGCAGCAGCGGCCAGCGGTACGTTTGAAAGCAAAAATTCTCGACGACGTCGTCGCCGTCAATCAACCAAAAAAACTTCAGGTTACTAATTTTTTACCAATTCAAACGTTTGGAATTTTGTAGTTTTTGATTTAGAATTTTTTCGGCATGAAAAAATAAAAACAAACCGCTGAACAACAAAAAAACATGATATTTTCTGAATCCCGTTCCCAGGGGTGCGGAGCGTGAGGAGCCGACCAATCAGCGAGTTGCATATATTAGCGTGATAGACTTGTATATCGGCCCCCCCAACCCCTCGGCTCTGGAACAACTATGGTTGGGGGGGCCGATATAGATAGCTGGAGCACCACTAGGATTAGGGGCTTTGAAAATTTTTTTTTATTTTTTTGTTTAAAAAAAACAATTTGGATTTTTTTTTCAAACTTAAAAAAAATTGAAAAATTTTTCTTCTACTTTGGTCTGAAAATTCGATTTATGGCATATTTTTTTGAAAGTTCAAACCAAATTTTCTTCCCAACTTCTTTGTGTGCTTAGGTAAATGTCATTATTTGGTCATTTTGACCGACGTACTCCATGTTTTTCGATTTGGATGACTTCTAGAGTCAATTTTTAGCGATGAAATGACTTAACTGAATTGAAATATCGTTTCAGAAATTGTTTTCTTGCAACTTAGAACATGTTTTTCAGTCGGTAGGCCATGAGATGAACATGATATCTTGTTGATTGGCGTATGTTATAGGTCTACAATGGAGTTGTGCGATATATTGTTAAACAATTGGAGCGGAGATGTTGGTTAATACCACATCACACGACCGTTTTTCAGATACCCGATAACATGGCCACATGTTAAAACTTGCGTGCTGAGCTAAACTAACGTGTTAAACTTGCGTCTGTCAGTTGCCCGCAACGTGATCGCGAAATGATGGTACGTGTTTTCGATACGATGATTTGAAGAGTGGGCTCTCGCCATGTGGCAGATAGCATAGCTGGTTGAACCTGAAAGTAAGTGTCTTGGGGGGGGCGACCGGGTCGACAGGGGTTGCCGACTTAGCTGCAGCAAACAGGAATTTTTGAACACAGTCAAATTTTGATAATTTTCTAAAAAGGAACAACTAAGAACGGTTCAATATTCAAGTACACGTCGAAAATTGTCCTGTTTTACTGTTGAAAATGCAACTTTCCCTCTATGAAATGGACATAATTTCAATAAAACACGATTTTCGCTCTTATAGTTTTCCGGATCGTTCTGAAAATAGTCTAGATGAACTCAGCTCGACGAGACGCTTCGAACGAACCAAACTTGTAAAAAAAAAATTTTTTTTAATTTTTTTTAATTAAAAAAAAATCCGGATTTTTTCCCCCTACCACGGTACTGGCTGGGAAGCATTCGGTTTTTTATGGTTTTAAAACGGTTTTAAAACGGAAAAGAAACCGGTTTTTTTTCTGGCAATATAAAAAACCGGTTTTTTACCAACCCTAGTCTGAGAAAATTTTTGGTTGGCAGTCGCGTCCGTGGCGTAGCGGTAGAACTTCGGCCTACAGTTCTGTAGGTACGGGGTTCGAACCTCGCTGTGGACAAGACATACTCGTTAAAAATTAGAGTGACCAATGAACATCTAATGGTCTATTCCCTGCTGAGCCGAGGGTAAAATTGGGCTCGGGGCAGTATTGCCCGTCTCCGCCGGAGTTTGGTACCTTCGGGTTTCCGGAACCGGCGCGCGTACAAATACAAAATAAAAATAAAACACGTTTTATGATATTACGCTCCAGTTAACTCACGCTCCAACATTGGATGTTCTCGGACATTGCTAAAACGGACCTAAACCTAAAAGCCAAACCTAAGCCTAAGCTTAAGCGAAACCTGTTCCTAACCTAATCCTAACCTAAGCCAAGCCTTTTTAAGAAAGCAGGAATGAAAATAACTGCGTTTTGAACGAGTTTTTGTTGAGTGCGGAGCGTGTGCACGTGCGCCAGTGGATCATGAGCAATGAGCAATGCGGATGCGGGGCAGGTGCATATCATAATGAAGCTTTGCGGCCAAGGGCTGCAATAGGTGAGCTGGTCTCGCACGGAAAACATGCTGCGCGCGGCAATTTGAACACAATACAGTACACTCCTGCTCATTGTGTTGGTTGCGAATGATATGTAAAACTTCTTGGCAATCCATCATTCGTAGCTAGCGACATCAGTTATTTTATTGATTAAAAATCAGAAAAACCATAATTAAAAACCACCACTAGGATTAGGGGCTTTGAAAAAAATTTTTTTTATTTTTTTTTTAATTTGGATTTTTTTTTTCAAACTTAAAAAAAATTTGAAAAATTTTTCTTCTATTTTGCTCGGCTGTAGGTCGATCCGGTACCGGTCGATCCGGTACGGTCGATCCGGTGCCGGTCGATCCGGTACGGTCGATCCGGTGCCGGTCGATCCGGTACCGGTCGATCCGGTACCTGGCAATTTTCTAGGGCGGTCGATCCGGTACCAGGTCGATCCGGTACTCGGTCGATCCGGTACCAATTGAAATTTTCAGCTGTTTTACGGGTTTTTAGCGTTCAATTCGTTATGTTTTCGATTTTTCTTTGGTTGATTGTTGATACGATTGTTGATGATACGATATGAGACGACGACGACTTGCGACACTTGGTTGGTTTTGGGAATCGTAATCTGATTCTGAAAAAAGCAAAACAAGTGTACCATATGTTTTTTAATTTTCTGAACTATTTTCCAGAAGAATAAAGCTCCAAGACGGTGAAAATTTGCAAAATTATCAGCTCAGCAAGAAAAGGAGAACAAAATGAAAATATGAAGACTGATTCGGTTCTCTATTGGAATTGAGGAAAAATGTCTGTTGTTTTTATTTTCATATTTCCCGCGAAAAAACCTGCTGTAAAATGTTTCAGACATCAGATAAAATGAGAGAAACGAAGAAAAATGGAAAACAAATCAGAAACAAATTGAATTGAATGCTAAAACAGTTGAAAATTTCAATTGGTACCGGATCGACCGAGTACCGGATCGACCTGGTACCGGATCGACCTGGTACCGGATCGACCGCCCTAGAAAATTGCCAGGTACCGGATCGACCGGTACCGGATCGACCGCATGCCATTTTGCTCTGAAAATTCGATTTATGGCATAATTTTTTGAAAGTTCAAACCAAATTTTCATAATGCATAACCAAGTGCATATCATCATAATGAAGCTTTGCGAAATTTTTGGGGGGTATTTCGAGGGGGGGGGTGTAGGGTTGTTAAACAAAAATCAATTTTTTTAAAGTGATTAAAAAAAACAAAAATGCCGATTTTTAAAGAAAAAAAAAATTCGAAAATTTTTTCTCTAATATGCTCAGAAAACCTCAATTTTTACACAATTTTTCGAAAGTTCAACAAAAATTTTCTTTGATATTACCTCGTAAAACCTTTAGCAGTCGATTTTGGACATAGTTGTTCCAGAGCCGGGGGTTTGGGGAGGGGGGGACCGGGCCGATATAGATAGCTGGAGCAAATACAGTACCGAAGACGAGGGGGGGTGGGGGGGGGGGGGCACCCCCCCCAGAGCACCCGAGACCTCCGCGTGGGTAGGGGGTGGGGGGTTCACGCGACACCCACCCCCAAAACCTGACACTGGACCATCCACCCCCCCCCCTCGAAATTTGCTAGACACCCCCCCACCCCCCCCCACCTAGATGAACCTAAGTAACAGTGACACCTAGGGTTAGGGGCTTTGAAAAAAAAAATTTTTTTTTTATTTTTTTTTTCGTTTTTTTTTTAAAAAAAAAAATTTGGATTTTTTTTTTCAAACTTAAAAAAAAATTTGAAAAATTTTTCTTCTACTTTGCTCTGAAAATTCGATTTATGGCATAATTTTTTGAAAGTTCAAACCAAATTTTCTTCCCAACTTCTTTGTGTGCTTAGGTACATGTCATTATTTGGTCATTTTGACCGACGTACTCCATGTTTTTCGATTTGGATGACTTCTAGAGTCAATTTTTAGCGTTGAAATGACTTAACTGAATTGAAATATCGTTTCAGAAATCGTTTTCTTGCAACTTAGAACATGTTTTTTCAGTCGGTAGGCCATGAGATGAACATGATATTTTGTTGATTGGCGTATGTTATAGGTCTACAATGGAGTTGTGCGATATATTGTTAAACAATTGGAGCGGAGATGTTGGTTAATACCACATCACACGACCGTTTTTCAGATACCCGATAACATGGCCACATGTTAAAACTTGCGTGCTGAGCTAAACTAACGTGTTAAACTTGCGTCTGTCAGTTGCCCGCAACGTGATCGCGAAATCATGGTACGTGTTTTCGATACGATGATTTGAAGAGTGGGCTCTCGCCATGTGGCAGATAGCATAGCTGGTTGAACCTGAAAGTAAGTGTCTTGGGGGGGGGGGGCGACCGGGTCGACAGGGGTTGCCGACTTAGCTACAGCAAACAGGAATTTTTGAACACAGTCAAATTTTGGTAATTTTCTAAAGAGGAACAACTAAGAACGGTTCAATATTCAAGTACACGTCGAAAATTGTCCTGTTTTACTGTTGAAAATGCAACTTTCCCTCTATGAAATGGACATAATTTCAATAAAACACGATTTTCGCTCTTATAGTTTTCCGGATCGTTCTGAAAATAGTCTAGATGAACTCAGCTCGACGAGACGCTTCGAACAAACCTAACTTGTAAAAAAAAAATTTTTTTTTTTAAAAAAAAATTTTTTTTTTAATTTAAAAAAAAAATCCGGATTTTTTTTTTCCCTAACCCTAGTGACACCCCCCAAAAATTTTCTCGGACCACCCAAAAATCATGAATTTTTGCTCAAAAATCATGATTTTTTGTCTTTAAAGTCTATAATATAAGCTAAATATATGATAACTTGACATTCTTCAATGTAATTTCAAAGATTTTGCAGCAAAATTTAGCGTTTTTCCTTCAAAATTTAAGCGAAAAAATCTCATGGGTGGGGTGGGGGTGTGCACCCCCCCAGAAAATTTTCTACAATAGTGCACCCCCCCCCCCATGGCCCACGCCTGGGGGGTGTCACTGTACCATGACTGACACCCCCCACTGAAAAATTTTCGGCACCCCCCCCACGTGACGACACCCCCCCCCCCCTCGAAAATTTGCTTTCGCCTTCGGTACTGTTTCCAGATAGATAGATAGCTGGAAAATTTTGGGGGGGGCCGCGGGGGGGGGGGCATGTGACTTTGGGGGGGGGGCCGGTCAAAATTTTGAAATTAGATAGATAGATAGCTAAAACGCTAAAAAGCTATAAAAACAGCTAAATACTGCTTAAAACATGCTAAAAATCAAGTATAAACGTATATTTTAACTAAAATTAGCGAAATTTTTAAGAATTTCGAGCAAAAATGGTCAATTTTGGTGAAAAATTGACTCATTTTATGTCTTCGAAGACAGAAATTTTCAGGTAGATAGCTGGCTGAAATTTTTTTTTAGAGATACTAGCTGAGCCGAAAAAACCTTTCTGATAGAGATAGATTCGAAAATTTTTTGGGGGGGGGCCGGCCCCCCCAGGCCCCCCCTGGAACAACTATGATTTTGGACCAGTACCGTGGGCGAGGGGGGGGGTGGGGGGGTACACCCCCCCAGAGCACCAGAGACCGTCGGGTGGGGGGAGATGGGGGGCACCGTGCCACCCCCCCCCTAAAACCGGGCACCCCCCCCATCGGACCCCCCCCTCGAAAATTTGGCCGACACCCCCCCACACCCCCCATGAAATTTTGTCTGGCGGAGACCCCCCCCCAAAATTTTCTGCACACCCTAAATTTTTTTTCGAAAATCATGATTTTTTGTCTTTAAAGTCCATAATATAAGCTGAATATATGATAACTTGACCATCTTCATTGTAATTTCAAAGATTTTGCAGCAAAATTTAGCGTTTTTCCTTTCAAATTTAAGCGAAAAAATTTCATGGGGGGGGTGGGGGGGTGGACCCCCCACAGAAAATTTTGAAAAAATGCACCCCCCCCCATGGGACCCCCCTGGGGGGGGGTCCCACGTTACCATAGGTTGGACCCCCCCTCACTTTTTGGTCGGCACCCCCCCCCCCACGGCACCATACCCCCCCCCCCCTTCGAAAATTTGTTTGGGCCCACGGTACTGATTTTGGACCATTTTACCGACTGATTTCAGGCTTCAACAACATCTGCGATGAAGTTTTTGAGCGTCCCAAAGGTTGGCTTACCATTTCCGCCGAAGACGAGGGGGGGGGTGGGGGGGGGGGGTACACCTAGGGTTAGGGGCTTTGAAAAAAAAAATTTTTTTTTATTTTTTTTTCGTTTTTTTTTTTTAAAAAAATTTGGATTTTTTTTTTCAAACTTAAAAAAAAATTTGAAAAATTTTTTTTCTACTTTGCTCTGAAAATTCGATTTATGGCATAATTTTTTGAAAGTTCAAACCAAATTTTCTTCCCAACTTCTTTGTGTGCTTAGGTACATGTCATTATTTGGTCATTTTGACCGACGTACTCCATGTTTTTCGATTTGGATGACTTCTAGAGTCAATTTTTAGCGTTGAAATGACTTAACTGAATTGAAATATCGTTTCAGAAATCGTTTTCTTGCAACTTAGAACATGTTTTTTCAGTCGGTAGGCCATGAGATGAACATGATATCTTGTTGATTGGCGTACGTTATAGGTCTACAATGGAGTTGTGCGATATATTGTTAAACAATTGGAGCGGGGATGTTGGTTAATACCACATCACACGACCGTTTTTCAGATACCCGATAACATGGCCACATGTTAAAACTTGCGTGCTGAGCTAAACTAACGTGTTAAACTTGCGTCTGTCAGTTGCCCGCAACGTGATCGCGAAATCATGGTACGTGTTTTCGATACGATGATTTGAAGAGTGGGCTCTCGCCATGTGGCAGATAGCATAGCTGGTTGAACCTGAAAGTAAGTGTCTTGGGGGGGGGGGCGACCGGGTCGACAGGGGTTGCCGACTTAGCTACAGCAAACAGGAATTTTTGAACACAGTCAAATTTTGGTAATTTTCTAAAGAGGAACAACTAAGAACGGTTCAATATTCAAGTACACGTCGAAAATTGTCCTGTTTTACTGTTGAAAATGCAACTTTCCCTCTATGAAATGGACATAATTTCAATAAAACACGATTTTCGCTCTTATAGTTTTCCGGATCGTTCTGAAAATAGTCTAGATGAACTCAGTTCGACGAGACGCTTCGAACAAACCTAACTTGTAAAAAAAAAATTTTTTTTTTTAAATTTTTTTTTTAATTAAAAAAAAATCCGGATTTTTTTTTTCCCCTAACCCTAGGTACACCCCCCCAGAGCACCAGAGACCTCCGCGTGGGGGGGGTGGGGGGGTCACGCGACACCCACCCCCCAAAACCTGACACTGGACCATCCAAACCCCCATAGTTGTTCTAGGGGGGGGGGGGCCGTACCGTGGGCCAAAAAAAATTTCGAGGGGGGGGGTATGGTACCGTGGGGGGGGGGTGCCGACCAAAAAGTGAGGGGGGGGGGTCCAACCTATGGTAACGTGGGACCCCCCATGGGGGGGGTGCATTTTTTCAAAATTTTCTGTGGGGGGGGGGGTCCACCCCCCCCGCCCCCCCCCCCCCCCATGATACTTTTGCGCTTAAATTTTGAAGGAAAAACGCTAAATTTTTGCTGCAAAATCGTTGAAATTACAATGAAGATGGTCAAGTTATCATATATTCAGCTTATATTATGGACTTTATAGACAACAAAACATTCTTTTCTAAAAACATTTTAGGGTGTGCAGAAAATTTTGGGGGGGGGGGTGTCCGCCAGTCAAAATTTCATGGGGGGTGGTGGGGGGGGGGGGGGGGTGTCGGCCCAATTTACTAGGGGGGGGTGCCCGGTTTTAGGGGGGGGGTGGCACGGTGCCCGCGCCCACCCCCCCCCACCCCCCCCCCCCGACGGTCGGGCTAGTGTACCCCCCCCCCCCCCCCCCTCGTCTACGGTACTGTATTTGCTCCTAGCTATCTTATATCGGCCCGGCCCCCCCCTCCCCAACCCCCCGCCTCTGGAACAACTATGTCCAAAATCGACTGCTAAAGGTTTTACGAGGTAATATCAAAGAAAATTTTTGTTGAACTTTCGAAAAATTGTGTAAAAATTGAGGTTTTCTGAGCATATTAGAGAAAAAATTTTCGAATTTTTTTTTCTTTAAAAATCGGCATTTTTGTTTTTTTTAATCACTTTAAAAAAATTGATTTTTGTTTAACAACCCTACACCCCCCCCCCCTCGAAATACCCCCCCAAAAATTTCTGCAAAGCTTCATTATGATGATATGCAAATTTCTGGTTATGCATTATGAAAATTTGGTTTGAACTTTCAAAAAAATTATGCCATAAATCGAATTTTCAGAGCAAAATGGCATGCGGTGTCGATCCGGTACCGGTCGATCCGGTACCTGGCAATTTTCTAGGCGGTCGATCCGGTGGGGACCCGATCCGGTACCAGGTCGATCCGGTACTCGCTCGATCTCGGTACCAATTGAAATTTTCAACTGTTTTAGCATTCAATTCAATTTGTTTCTGATTTGTTTTCCATTTTTCTTTCGTTTCTCTCATTTTATCTGATGTCTGAAACATTTTACAGCAGGTTTTTTCGCGGGAAATATGAAAATAAAAAACAACAGACATTTTTCCTCAATTCCAATAGAGAACCGAATCAGTCTTCATATTTTTCATTTTGTTCTCTTTATCTTGCTGAGCTGATAATTTTGCAAAATTGCACCGTCTTGGAGCTTTATTCTTCAAAAAAATAGTTCAGAAAATTAAAAAACATATGGTACACTTGTTTTGCTTTTTTCAGAATCAGATTACGATTCCCAAAACCAACCAAGTGTCGCAAGTCGTCGTCGTCTCATATCGTATCATCAACAATCGTATCAACAATCAACCAAAGAAAAAACGGAAAACATAACGAATTGAACGCTAAAAACCCGTAAAACAGCTGAAAATTTCAATTGGTACCGGATCGACCGAGTACCGGATCGACCTGGTACCGGATCGACCGCCCTAGAAAATTGCCAGGTACCGGATCGACCGGTACCGATCGACCGGCACCGGATCGACCGTACCGGATCGACCGGCACCGGATCGACTGTACCGGATCGACCGGTACCGGATCGACCTACAGCCGAGCAAAATAGAAGAAAAATTTTTTCAAATTTTTTTTTAAGTTTGAAAAAAAAAATTCAAATTAAAAAAAAATAAAAAAAATTTTTTTCAAAGCCCCTAATCCTAGTGGTGGTTTTTAATTATGGTTTTTCTGATTTTTAATCAATAAAATAACTGATGTCGCTAGCTACGAATGATGGATTGCCAAGAAGTTTTACATATCATTCGCAACCAACACAATGAGCAGGAGTGTACTGTATTGTCCTTAAATTGCCGCAAAAAGCATGTTTTCCGTGCGAGACCAGCTTCACCCATTGCAGCCCTTGGCCGCAAAGCTCGATGATGATATGCACCTGCCCCGCATCCGCATTGCTCATTGCTCATGATCCACTGGCGCACGTGCACACGCTCCGCACTCAACAAAATCTCGTTCAAAACGCAGTTATTTTCATTCCTGCTTTCTTAAAAAGGCTTGGCTTAGGTTAGGATTAGGTTAGGAACAGGTTTCGCTTAAGCTTAGGCTTAGGTTTGGCTTTTAGGTTTAGGTCTGTTTTAGCAATGTCCGAGAACATCCAATGTTGGAGCGTGAGTTGGACTGGAGCGTAATATCATAAAACGTGTTTTATTTTTATTTTGTATTTGTACGCGCGCCGGTTCCGGAAACCCGAAGGTACCAAACTCCGGCGTAAAAGGGAAATACTTCGCCCTGAGCCCAATTTTACCCTCGGCTCAGCAGGGAATAGACCATTAGATGTTCATTGGTCACTCTAATTTTTAACGAGTATGTCTTGTCCCCAGCGAGGTTCGAACCCCGTACCTACAGAAGTGTAGGCCGATGTTCTACCGCTACGCGACGGACGCGACTGCCAACCAAAAATTTTCTCAGACTAGGTATGGTAAAAAACCGGTTTTTTATATTGCCAGAAAAAAAACTAATTTCTTTTCCTGTTTTAAAACCGTTTTAAAACCATAAAAAACCGAATGCTTCCCAGCCAGTACCGTGGTAGGGGGAAAAAAATCCGGATTTTTTTTTAATTAAAAAAAAATTAAAAAAAATTTTTTTTACAAGTTTGGTTCGTTCGAAGCGTCTCGTCGAGCTGAGTTCATCTGACCATTTTCAGAACGATCCGGAAAACATGCTGCGCGCGGCAATTTGAACACAATACAATGTACACTCCTCTGCTCAATTGTGTTGGTTGCGAATGATATGTAAAACTTCTTGGCAATCCATCATTCGTAGCTAGCGACATCAGTTATTTTATTGATTAAAAAATCAGAAAAACCATAATTAAAAACCACCACTGGATTAGGGCTTTGAAAAAAATTTTTTTTATTTTTTAATTTGATTTTTTTTCAAACTTAAAAAAATTGAAAAAATTTTTCTTATTTTGCCGGCTGTAGGTCGATCCGGCAACCGGTCGATCCGGTACGGTCGATCCGGTGCCGGTCGATCCGGTGCAGTCGGACCTGTGCCGGTCGATCCGGTACCGGTCGATACCCGGCAATTTTTCTAGGGCGGTCGATCCGGTACCAGGTCGATCCGGTACTCGGTCGATCCGGTACCAATTGAAATTTTCAGCTGTTTTACGGGTTTTTAGCGTTCAATTCGTTATGTTTTCGATTTTTCTTTGGTTGATTGTTGATACGATTGTTGATGATACGATATGAGACGACGACGACTTGCGACACTTGGTTGGTTTTGGGAATCGTAATCTGATTCTGAAAAAAGCAAAACAAGTGTACCATATGTTTTTTTTTATTTTCTGAACTATTTTCCAGAAGAATAAAGCTCCAAGACGGTGAAAATTTGCAAAATTATCAGCTCAGCAAAAAAGGAGAAGAAAATAAAAATATGAAGACTGATGCGGTTCTCTTTTGGAGTTGAGGAAAAATGTCTGTTGTTTTTATTTTCATATTTCCCGCGAAAAAACCTGCGGTAAAATGTTTCAGACATCAGATAAAATGAGAGAAACGAAGAAAAATGGAAAACAAATCAGAAACAAATTGAATTGAATGCTAAAACAGTTGAAAATTTCAATTGGTACCGGATCGACCGAGTACCGGATCGACCTGGTACCGGATCGACCACCCTAGAAAATTGCCAGGTACCGGATCGACCGGTACCGGATCGACCGTACCGGATCGACCGTACCGGATCGACCGGTACCGGATCGAGTCGACCAATACCGGATCACCGCATGCCACTGGGGGGGGGGTTGGGGGGGTGTCTAGGGAATTTCGAGGGGGGGTGGATGGTCCAGTGTCAGGTTTTGGGGGGTGGGTGTCGCGTGACCCCCCCCACGCGGAGGTTTCTCGGGTGCTCCTGGGGGTGGTGTACCCCCCCCCAGCTCCCTCGTCTTCGGTACTGATCAGAATTAATCCGATTTCAGGCCGGTATGTGTGGAGTTTCACTTGGACTGGGGCACAATTAGTGACCACCACCACACCCCCCAGAGCACCCGAGACCGTCGGGTGGGGGGGGTGGGGGGGACCACCGTGCCACCCCCCCCCCCCCCCAAACCACCCCCATCGGACCCCCCCCCTCGAAAATTTGGCCGACACCCCCCCCCCCCACCCCCCCAGAAATTTTGTCTGGCGGAGACCCCCCCCCCCAAAATATTTTGCACCAACTAAAATTTTTTTTGAAAAACATAATTTTTTGTCTATAAAGTTCATAATATAAGCTGAATATATGATAACTTGACCATCTTCATTGTAATTTCAACGATTTTGCAGCAAAATTTAGCGTTTTTCCTTCAAAATTTAAGCGAAAAAATATCATGGGGGGTGGGGGGTGGACCCCCCAAAGAAAATTTTGAATTTATGCACCCCCCCCCTGGCCCCCTGGGTGGTCCCACCCGTCGTTACCATAGGTTGGACCCCCCCTCACTTTTTGGTCGGCACCCCCCCCCCCCACGGCACCATACCCCCCCCTTCGAAAATTTGTTTTGGGCCCACGGTACTGCCCCCCGGCCCCCCCCCCTAGAACAACTATGGGGGTTTGGATGGTCCAGTGTCAGGTTTTGGGGGTTGGTGTCGCGTGATCCCACCCCCCACGCGGAGGTCTCTGGTGCTCTGGGGGTGTACCTAGGGTTGGGGGAAAAAAAAATCCGATTTTTTTTAATTTCAAAAAAATTTAAAAAAAAATTTTTTTTACAAGTTAGGTTTGTTCGAAGCGTCTCGTCGAACTGAGTTCATCTAGACTATTTTCAGAACGATCCGGAAAACTATAAGAGCGAAAATCGTGTTTTATTGAAATTATGTCCATTTCATAGAGGGAAAGTTGCATTTTCAACAGAGCAATACGTAACTGAACGAAGTACAA
>JASANC010000887.1:0-12250 GCA_030248135.1 Theristus sp. LFF4_11 | reverse complement strand
GGTTTTTCTGAAATTACCGTATTACCCCCAATAAACCTCCATGGGGGATTAATACGTCAGCGACTTTTAGGGGTGGGGGTTTATTGGTGGGGGGATTATTGGTGGGGGGGGGGTTTATTTGAGCAAAAAATCTAGGGTGGTGTTTGTTGAAAAATGGCAAAAAGGTGCCGGCAGGCGAACCGAAAGTCGCAGAAACTTCTACTTTTTCACAGATTTCCTTTTGTAACAGCCTTTTGTAATGAAATTACCATTAACTCATCCATTTGGGGCCTTTAGGTAGCACAATTTCACCAATGTCACTGCATTCAGCCACTGACTACACCTGGGTATGTCATTTCAAATAGGTTTCCAATTAACCCCCATGGGGGATTATTTGTGGGGGGGGGGGGGATTATTTGGAAACTGGTCGGGGGGGGGGTGTGGGGGTTTATTGGTGGGGGGGGGGGGATTAATGGTGGGGGGGGGGGGGTTTTAATGGGGGTAATACGGTATTTGATTGGAAGTTCGTTGTTTCCTTTTTTGTTATTTGGCGGAACGAAATAACACAAAAGTTACAGTGAGATCGTGTCGAGACCTAATGCAATCAACCTGTGGCAGTGGGGGCTCTGGATCGGAAAACCAAATACAGTACTGGTTGGTCAGTTCAGCTTACTCCTGCTTACAATGTACCCGTTTTTGTGCACTCAGCGCGAATGCCATTTTACTCACGTTCCGGCGTGTGCAAGCGATTTTTGCCCTCATTATTGTCGAATTCAGTTGGCGTTTGTTTACTGTCAAAAACGAGAATTAACCGGTGTGCGTTAGAAAGACTTTTGAATGAACGCTTTTCTGGTGGGTAAATTACATGCAAACGGCACTATGGAACGCTGCAAACTCGTCTGAGCGATTCGATTTGGTGGCCCTGAAGTAAATTGGAAACTGCAGGAATGATCAGCCTAATTAAACGAAGTCCCACGAAGCATGCGAAAACATTTTTCTTCAGAAAGTTCATTTGATCAGTGTCGACAAACAAAAAATGTTTTTTTTTTCAAATTATCATTCCCAAAACTGACAGTTTCAGTGTAGTGCGGTTATGTTTTTGTCTTCTTGCTTCAGTTTTTTCAGCGTTTTTTCTTCTTCCGGTTTTGTGAATGTTCCTTTCTTTGTATACCAAGCAAATTGACAGAAACCGAGCAAAGTTCCGGCTCAAAAAAGGCAAATATTTGATACATCATGTGGTACGCTGAACTAAAGCTTGTTTGTTCATTGTACACTTGTTCTTCGTGTTATTCGGCATTTGTCGAATGAAATCTGTTTTTTTATTAACAAAAACATCGCCTTTATGACTCGCCTCAGCTGCGGCATTTTCCCCATGTCGCCTGACTCGATCACGGGCGTGCAGTCGCAGTGTGTCCGTATCTTTTTGCACAGAAAGTGGTTGCGGTTGTTGGTTGTACTATGTACAGAGTGAACCAAAAAAAAGGTTCCAATTCTAAAATGCTCTCACTGTCTTGTGCTGAAGTGTTTCGAGCTGAAAATTGGAACACTATTAGAAAACATTTGGAGGTTTTTTTGACCAAATTTTTGTCATGGTATGTTGTCCCTGTCACTCACTACAGCAAAATATCTGGAAAATATGAAAAATCGACAAATGTTGTAAAATGCAGAGGGTTGATTTAGCTGTAACAAAAATCAAAAGCATGAACGTTGGTGACAACCCGAGTGTTCACAACACAAAAAAATATGAAAAAAGCAATATGCACAAACAGTAGCTTGAAAATTCCGAATGCCGAATTGCATTTGTGTAATGGCCTACTTTAGCCTCATGCTTCCTTGCGGCGCACCGTTCTCTTTTCGCGTGCTGGGAGTGCCTGGCGTGACTGCGTATAACAGGGTGCGTGTGTGCATACACTCGCCTACTCGTTTCTGATTGGTAGTTGTGGGCGCGTCCGATTGGTTTATGCTTTGTGTTGCTGTGTGTTGATTGGTTGTTTCGTTCCTAACCCCAGTTAATCCGGTGTCACGTGACTTACTGTATAAATAACCGTGCCCGGCTACTGTTCGGTGCCAGTTGTGCCAGTACGTGTTTTATTCTTCTGCTACTGACCGGTTTCCTGTATTAACGTCGAGAAAAGTTTTATTGAAGCGGCGCCGTTCTATTCCTCTGCTATCGACTGTTTATTTGAATAAATAATAAAGAGAGAGAAAAGAGAAAAGATTGAATTGTGAATTAACTGTGGAAATATTAACGACTGACACACACACACACAACCAAACGCAAACGTGTATTTTCACTTTGAGCAAAAGTGCAGGTCGACGAAGTTCCGAGCGCTCTGATCCCCACATCAGCGTTCGAGGCCGGGGAATTCGGAGCGTCGGCAGTCCAGAGTGATCGTTACACCCGGGGAGGCCATTTCAGTGGAGGTCCCGCCGATCGAACGCCGGCTGGACAGGATAGGAGCGAGTCGAGACTTTGGAGCGTCCGTACAGGTCGAGCGCCGTGAAAAATTTCGGCTGACACCCCCCCCCCCCCCCCCCCCCCCCCCCCCCCCCCCCCCCCCCCCCCCCCCCCCCCCCCCCCCCTCCCCCCCCCCCCCCACGCCCCCCCCCCCCCCCCCCCCCCCCCACCCCCTCCCCCCCCCCCCCCACCCCCCCCCCCCCCCCCCCCGCCCCCCTCCCCCTCTCCCCCCCCCCATCGTCCCACTGGTCCATGATCTGATACAGTGGAATCGTGAACTGGTCTCGCTTCACAATTCAGCTGTCGGTAGTCCACACAGATGCGCAGGCTGCCATCCTTCTTCTTACTCCCCCCCTCCTCCCCCCACCCCCCCCCCCCCCCCCCCCCCCCCCCCCACACACACTACCGGACTTGACCACCCCCCCCCCTCCCCCCCACCACTCCCCCCCCCCCGGTGACACTGATGGTTCGATGATGCCTGTTGCGCGAAACTCCTCCAACTTTTCCTTCAAGGCTTCGCGCCAGTGGTACGGCACAGTTCTTGTTTGAATTGCGAACGGCCTCTCCAGCCTGTGTCCAACACCATTTGATAATTCGGTCCGCAATCTCCTCCGATCCGACTCAAAGATGTGGAACCTTCCCCTACCACGATGGTTACGCCGACACAACTCCATCGCTCGCCGCAGTTGTTCACCAGACAACTCGTGACCCTCGAATCCTTTCTCCCCCCCCCCCCCCCCAAGTGGATGCCTGCTCATTGTAGTAACAGCAATACAATGCAGCCAAGTGAGCGGCCCCACCCCCCCCCGCCCCCGACTCGAAGAGGAGAGAGCCGCAGCCGATCATCAACAACAACAAGCGCCTGACTGCAACAACACACGATCAACTGTCTGAGCCAGCACTGTTGCACGAGAACACCTACAGGTTGGCGTATATCGAAGGAGTGCCGTGCAGAGCGTTGAAGGACAGTGGATCGCAGTGCAGCTTCATCCCGATTCGGCTACTCGAAAAGTTGGAGACCACAAGTGGTCGGAAATTCAAACGAGGTCGAGAACAAGCATGCGTGCAAGGATTCGACGTTCGAGTTCCACCACTGGTGTTCAACGAGACTGTTGTGCTGAAGGTGCGAGTGAACGACAAGGAGAAGTCGATCAAGTTTGTGGTGAACAGACAACCTAAAGCGCAACAGCTGTTGATCGGAACTGGACATGACGCACTGTTTGGACCGGATGCCGGCTGGGCATGGATTGTGTCACCACCGAAGGCAACAGACAAGTGTGCTCAATTCGAAATGCCGGAGAGCGAACGACCTGGAGTGCCGTTGAGTGCGAGGGAACGTTTCGAAACACCAGTGCAGCTGCGAGGGTTGACTAAACGGCAACAACGAAAGATCAAAGGCAAGGTCGTGTTCCAGAAAGACGTTGTGCTGCCGCCGGGTTGTTCGACTAAAGTCAAGCTGCAGGTTGAACCGGAGAGTGCGCAAGACGATGGAACGACCGGAAAGGACGACGACGTGATTGGATGTGCGCAGATTGTCGAAGCCACCGGGGAGATGCGACTGATGGAAACTTGCCTTGTGGAGGTCAGCAGGTTGGATGAAGTCACAGTGGCGTTGACAAACCCAACGTGTTGTGTGCTGCGATGCAAGAAGGGAGACGAAGTTGGCCGCATCGATACTGTGCGTGTCTTGCCGAAAGCCGTCATGGAGGACGAGCTGATTCTACCGAAAGCTGCCAAGGTACCCGCGGCGCGTCTTTCGCAGTGCACGGAGTGCTCCTTCTGCGGCGATGTGAAGCACAAGTTGCACGACTGCATGGCGTACGCGTTGTACTGGAACCGTAACAGCGAGACGGTCACGATTAGCAAGGAGGATGCAGTAGCGTTGGTCAACAACTGGGAAATTGAAAAGAAGC
This sequence comes from Theristus sp. LFF4_11, assembly GCA_030248135.1. NCBI lineage: Eukaryota > Metazoa > Nematoda > Chromadorea > Monhysterida > Xyalidae > Theristus > Theristus sp. LFF4_11. Next base: position 7,900 of record JASANC010000887.1, on the reverse strand, counting down.
TGCAATCGAAGGGAAGTGCAACGAACGAGTGCAGGAAGTGCAGCCTCCCAGGATACGATAAGTCGCTGTGTGCTGATGCGTCGCATCTGTTCAACAACGATGGAAGTGCGGCAGAGTGCAAAGCATTGATGGGTGCGTTGAGCAGTGGACGACAACAGCACAACTACGGCAAGATGGTCAGCTTGGAAGATGAACAAACGAGACGAGAGAAACTGACTAACTTCTTGGAGAAAGGATTCGAGGGTCACGAGTTGTCTGGTGAACAACTGCGGCGAGCGATGGAGTTGTGTCGGCGTAACCATCGTGGTTTCCACATCTTTGAGTCGGATCGAGGAGATTGCGGACCGAATTATCAAATGGTGTTGGACACTGGGTTGGAGAGGCCGTTCGCAATTCAAACAAGAACTGTGCCGTACCACTGGCGCGAAGCCTTGAAGGAAAAGTTGGAGGAGTTTCGCGCAACAGGCATCATCGAACCATCAGTGTCACCGTGGTCAAGTCCGGTAGTGTGTGTGAAGAAGAAGGATGGCAGCCTGCGCATCTGTGTGGACTACCGACAGCTGAACCGAATTGTGAAGCGAGACCAGTTCACGATTCCACTGCCGCATGAGATCATGGACCAAGTGGGACGATGTCAGCCGAAATTTTTCACGGCGCTCGACCTGTACGGGGCATCAAAAATTCAGCTTGGACCCTTGGACAAGAGAACGCGTTCTCGACCGCACACTTTCTCCAGTCCACTCCTCCCCCTCCTATCTTTTATTTTCTGTCCTCCCTCTCTTTCCTCCTCCTCCGCCGTTTCCTCTCCCTCCCTTCCTCCTCCTTCCGCTGATTCCCTTCTCTCTCTCCGTTCCTCTCCTCTCCTTCTCCTTTTCCTCCTCCTCCCTCTTCCTTTTCCCCCACCGCCGGTCCTCCATGTCCAGTCGGGCGGCGCATGATGCTCGACTGTACGGACTTGCCCAAAGTCTGGGATGGCGACTCGCTCCTATCCTGTCCAGCCGGCGTTCGATCGGCGGGACCTCCACTGAAATGGCCTCCCCGGGTGTAACGATCACTCTGGACTGCCGACGCTCCGAATTCCCCGGCCTCGAACGCTGATGTGGGGATCAGAGCGCTCGGAACTTCGTCGACCTGCACTTTTGCTCAAAGTGAAAATACACGTTTGCGTTTGGTTGTGTGTGTGTGTGTCAGTCGTTAATATTTCCACAGTTAATTCACAATTCAATCTTTTCTCTTTTCTCTCTTTATTATTTATTCAAATAAACAGTCGATAGCAGAGGAATAGAACGGCGCCGCTTCAATAAAACTTTTCTCGACGTTAATACAGGAAACCGGTCAGTAGCAGAAGAATAAAACACGTACTGGCACAACTGGCACCGAACAGTAGCCGGGCACGGTTATTTATACAGTAAGTCACGTGACACCGGATTAACTGGGGTTAGGAACGAAACAACCAATCAACACACAGCAACACAAAGCATAAACCAATCGGACGCGCCCACAACTACCAATCAGAAACGAGTAGGCGAGTGTATGCACACACGCACCCTGTTATACGCAGTCACGCCAGGCACTCCCAGCACGCGAAAAGAGAACGGTGCGCCGCAAGGAAGCATGAGGCTAAAGTAGGCCATTACACAAATGCAATTCGGCATTCGGAATTTTCAAGCTACTGTTTGTGCATATTGCTTTTTTCATATTTTTTTGTGTTGTGAACACTCGGGTTGTCACCAACGTTCATGCTTTTGATTTTTGTTACAGCTAAATCAACCCTCTGCATTTTACAACATTTGTCGATTTTTCATATTTTCCAGATATTTTGCTGTAGTGAGTGACAGGGACAACATACCATGACAAAAATTTGGTCAAAAAAACCTCCAAATGTTTTCTAATAGTGTTCCAATTTTCAGCTCGAAACACTTCAGCACAAGACAGTGAGAGCATTTTAGAATTGGAACCTTTTTTTTGGTTCACTCTGTACATAGTACAACCAACAACCGCAACCACTTTCTGTGCAAAAAGATACGGACACACTGCGACTGCACGCCCGTGATCGAGTCAGGCGACATGGGGAAAATGCCGCAGCTGAGGCGAGTCATAAAGGCGATGTTTTTGTTAATAAAAAAACAGATTTCATTCGACAAATGCCGAATAACACGAAGAACAAGTGTACAATGAACAAACAAGCTTTAGTTCAGCGTACCACATGATGTATCAAATATTTGCCTTTTTTGAGCCGGAACTTTGCTCGGTTTCTGTCAATTTGCTTGGTATACAAAGAAAGGAACATTCACAAAACCGGAAGAAGAAAAAAAACGCTGAAAAAACTGAAGCAAGAAGACAAAAACATAACCGCACTACACTGAAACTGTCAGTTTTGGGAATGATAATTTGAAAAAAAAAACATTTTTTGTTTGTCGACACTGATCAAATGAACTTTCTGAAGAAAAATGTTTTCGCATGCTTCGTGGGACTTCGTTTAATTAGGCTGATCATTCCTGCAGTTTCCAATTTATTCAGCCACCAAATCGAATCGCTCAGACGAGTTTGCAGCGTTCCATAGTGCCGTTTGCATGTAATTTACCCACCAGAAAAGCGTTCATTCAAAAGTCTTTCTAACGCACACCGGTTAATTCTCGTTTTTGACAGTAAACAAACGCCAACTGAATTCGACAATAATGAGGGCAAAATCGCTTGCACACGCCGGAACGTGAGTAAAAATGGCATTCGCGCTGAGTGCACAAAAAAACGGGTACATTGTAAGCAGGAGTAAGCTGAACTGACCAACCAGTACTGTATTTGGTTTTCAGATCCAGAGCCCCACTGCCACAGGTTGATTGCATTAGGTCTCGACACGATCTCACTGTAACTTTTGTGTTATTTCGTTCCGCAAAATAACAAAAAGGAAACAACGAACTTCCAATCAGAATACCGTATTACCCCCATTAAAACCCCCCCCCCCCCATTAATCCCCCCCCCCCCCCAATAAACCCCCCCCCCCCCCCCCGACCAGTTTCCAAATAATCCCCCCCCCCACAAATAATCCCCCAAGGGGGCTAATTGGAAACCGGATTGAAACACAAACCCAGAGAAGTCAGTGGCTGAATGCAGTGACATTGGTGAAATTGTGCTACCAAAGGCCCCAAATGGATGAGTTAATGGTAATTTCATTACAAAAGGCTGTTACAAAAGGAAATCTCTGTGAAAAGTAGAAGTTTCTGCGACTTTCTTGCCTGCCATGCAAGGTATTTTTGCCATTTTTCAACAAAACCCCACCCCTAGAATTTTTTGTAAATAAACCCCCCCCCCCCCACCAATAATCCCCCCCCCACCAATAAACCCCCACCCCTAAAAGTCGCTGACGTATTAATCCCCCATGGGGGTTTATTGGGGGTAATACGGTAATTTCAGAAAAACCCGAAGGCAGAATTTAAAACAAAAAAAACCGAGCAATTTACAGCGGTAATTTTTATTTCTGACCACGGTACAGCTTAGCTTATAGTTCGTGTCGAAATCCAATGACGTAGAAATCAGCTGTATTCGCGTTGCGGATTAGACCAACTGCGTTTACTAACTGGATATACATGAATATGCCACCACCAAACTGCTTGATATCGCACTCAAGACAACACGCTAAGCGTTCGTTAAAATTGATTTATTTTTGCACCTGCTTGACGATTCTGTGTTTTCAAAAACCTGCCCGACAGGACAGCCTTTTTCACAAAGGACCAAAATAATGTCATAAACAACGCAAGCAAAACTGCATTGTAATTGCCATCTTTTTAAGTTTCAGCTAGTTCCTGTTTGTCCAGCTGTCCCGCAGGTGTGGAAACCATATGTGTCGAAACTTTTTCCACGAAAACAAAACGTACGTCTTGCTTGACACGTGCTTTTGACGGTACAGCTGTAATTGTTGTGATTGTCAGAAATGTTGTTGTGATGAAGTAAAATACGGTAAACTATGGAAGAATTTGGTGGTTTTAAAAGCTTTCAAAAAATCCGGAACATATGGTCAGTATTAGGATCGTGTCGTGGATCACATCGAAAAAAGTCATTCTCACAGTTGGCATCGGTTTGCCAATGAATGATGACCATTCAATTTTGGAATTAGCAATACTTTCAATGTGAATTTTCTCCATCTTCAAAATAGTGAGCTCAATTTTAGCAGTGAAGTCAGTGGTGGATAAAACGCAGCCCGTCTAACAACTGAGTGCCATAATTTCAGCCATGAAATTAGTGGTGGAATTAACGTATGTTTGGAATGTTGCGTTTTCTCCAGTGAAAGAAGATCGACTGAAGTTGAGGCGAATGATGTTTACATGTAGTTCAATTCAATCCAAGTTTTCAAACTCAAATTGCGTGATAATGATAATAGCAAAGTAAATAAAATTACAAGTGAAAGCCAAACACACTGTCCAGGACACCGTAAAACATAGGGTCATTAATTCTCGTAAGAACAGGCTCATTTCAGGCCTTTATCAATGCGTCATAACTGCCAATTTTTCGAAACCTTGCTGATTGGCTGCGTACTACAAGTGATAATCAATTAGCGGTCAAAATAAGAGTGGAGTTTTTTGTTGAAAAGACGCATTGGACTGTGACTGAAGATTACTGGAAAGCAAGGTGAAAGGAATTTCAGTTTCATAAAAAAATCAGTGAAGCTCAAGTAATTTGCAGGTTGCTGCACCGTAAATGTTTGACGTACAATGTATTATTCAGCTAGAGAGAGGCGTGGAAATAATTAGCCTAACTGAGTGACAATCATAGTAGCATGTCTGCTTTTGTGTCCAGCACACCTTTCAAACATGACCGCTTTGACATCATTCCATTCCACACTCAGAGCATGGCGAAAACAAATCAGGGGCACAGTTATTTGCGATTGTTTTCGATTCATATTTGATAAACCTGTTTTTGAATCTCCTTGTCGAATCTTTTAGTGGGTTCATGTGTTAAAACAGAAGCCTGATCGATCCGCATCAGCTACCAATGAATGTAATTGAAGCTTCATGCCTTTGAGCAAATGATCGCATGCATATGTATGTTTGATGGACCGCGCTTTAACCGCTCTAGAAAATAGAATGGCTGCACTGCACATTATGGATGACATTTGATAATAAAAGCGACGAAAACAATTTTTTCGAGTTTTGTGGGTGGTATGTGAACGTGATATTTTGTGTTCTCCATGTTCCGCTTTTGGTTTTTCACCGTCTCTCAACTGCACGCGAAATCTCGAGACGAAAAAAGAAGCGCGCTATTAAGAAAAACAGGTTCGTTAGTGAGCAACCGTGCTTGAAAACATAAAAGCAACCGCATTTACAAAAAAGAAAGCTTTTATATTCAATATTCAAAACGTCCAGAACATTGCTTATGAGAAACAGCTCTTTTAAACAGACAGAAAAAGGGGACGTTAAAAAGAAGCTGTTTGAAAAATGAGAAATACATTGTAGAAAGAAGTCTCTCCTCAGTTGAATATGGCAGTAAGCCTGAAAAGTTTGAGAGGTTTATCGTTTGATTGCTTTATTTCTTTTTCTGAAAAATATGAACATACGTCGGCGATTGAACAAAACAATGATGGTGATAGCTGCACACGGCGCAGGTTTTGTCCTAATAAGTGAGAGGTCCATATTGAAAGCCGCCAATCACCTGCATTATCTTCGTGATTTTGAAGTTCGACTGTAAGTACACACTGCAAAGCTACGGTATTTTTAAACAAACTTGCCGATTACGAAATAGTTTTAAGTGCACTCTTCTTGAGTGCACGAAAGGGACCGAAACTTTCGTGATTCACTTCATTCTTATAGCTTTGTGTAAAACACACCACGCACGTTCGTGAAAGAGTTAAAAATGGCCTGCCGAGTTATGACCTTTTCATCAGGTCGATTTAAAAACAATTCAGAATATTGAAGTCGTGGAGCGTGAACACACCCACCACAAAGTCTACAATGAGTGAAATTACCACAGCTTCGTTAGAGGCACTTGAAATTTCGATGGGTATGTTTAAATGTTATAAAAATCAGTCTTCATGTGCATCATATTCGATAATATCCATTTTCCAAGTAAATCTTACCTGATATAAAATAACCTAGAAAGTTCCAACCTATTCAACGTAAATATTCGTATTGAGACAGATCAAGGACGGTTGAAAAAACCGTACTAATATATACCCCAGGTACCTGAGTTTCATAGCGTTTGCCGATTTGCATTTTCATTCAACAAAGCGGATTTGCGCATGTTACCTGACGTGCTACCTACCTACGCATGTTTAACGTGACACAGGTCTTAAAAAACAAAACTTCACAAATTAGTGTGCACCGACGTTAGCAAATAACTGCATACCCGCTGCACAACGTTCATTTTTAAAACACTAAATTGTAACATTTACGTAACGATTAACCACAAACAGCGTAGTGAACAGATGTGGGACAGTGGGACAAACACGGGTGTGGGTATCGCATTCAAGTGAATTTGACGCTAAGTTTCCAATTAACCAAGGATGGAATGCAGCGACGTAATTAGACATCTCTCTCGAAAGCTTGAATGTTTTGAAGAAAGAAACGTGCTTTGAATGCTAAAATTCATCATCTGCATTCTGCTGCTACCCGGAAGCAATAATGGCACTTTAGGTTGCTGTGGACGACAACAACACCACACCAGAACTCACAGCTTGAAGAGGCCGCTCGGAAGTACTCTTGAAAAAAAAACCCGACCACCCCTGGCGGGAAGAACAGCGTTTATAATGTGATTCTACACTACTCCTACAATGAAACCAGCAGTTTTTTGCGGTTTCGTTAGGATTGTTTCTTATTTTTGCAGTTTCTGCACAAATAATCATGCCCACTCGCGAGCGAAGCGGAGCGGAGCGGACAGCGGATGCGGCATAATATGGCCCGTCATTCGCTCGCGCTAAAATTCCAAACTTACTTTGCCTCGCTCTGTGAACATAAAAGGAGCTGAGATTTTTTTCTGCGGCACACAGGCAGACAATCCACAGATACACTGTGTGCACGAGAAATTTTTTCGTGGTGATCTTCTGCACACGCTGTGTGCGTATTTTATCAATTCTGAAAGTGAAAAAAATTATTCTTCTATACCCCTTTTTTTTTCGGCTATGTCATAAAATGTGTACGCAGTTTCAGCGATATAAAGAAAATTTGGACTGCTGTGACAAAAACATTTCCTAGGGTAAAAATCTTTGGGATTTTCAAATTTCGCATTAATTTTTTTCTCCGATGCTTCCCAAGGCTTTAAATTTAGCTTGTTTGTACAAAATTACGAAAAATGCTTATTTTGACGTGTATTTGCGATTTCTGCGCGTGAAACAAACCGTTATTTGACAAACAAAACAATTTCTAGGGGTAACCAACAACGGAGAGTTTGAATTTGACCTTTATTTTTTAAAAGAATCAAAGGAATAGCTGTTAAATAACTAAAGTCGTGACGATTTCGGGCAAATCGGCCGTGGAAATTGGCGAAATCGGTTCAAAAACAAAAAATAAGAAAGTGGTGTATTCCGGGGTAATTCAATGCGCTGATCGCGAATTTCGAGCTAGTTTTCTTATGTGAGCAACTGTATATACTGAATCGTGACGATTTCGGGCGAATCGGCCGTGGAAATTGGCGAAATCGGTCCAAAAACAAAAAAATGAGAAAACGGTGTTTTCCAGGATAATTCAATGCGCTGATTACGGATTTTGGGTTAGTTTTTTCATGTGAGCAACTCTAGATACTAAATCGTGACGATTTCGGGCGAATCGGCCGTGGAAATTGGCGAAATCGGTCCAGAAACGAAAAACAAGAAAAGGGTGTTTCCTAGCGTAATTTAATGCGCTGATCACGGATTTTGGGTTAGTTTTTTTTATGTGAGCAACTCTAGATACTGAGTCGTGACGATTTCGGGCAT